>MU833171.1:0-60143 GCA_029204225.1 Diphasiastrum complanatum
ACACTTTGTGACTCCTTTGAGTGCAAAATATGTAGCCTTTGATGGAACCTATTAAAGAGAGCTACATATATGAAATTGCCAATGCCCTGTTTGAATCAAATGGTTCAAGTTTTGAATCAATTGGAAACATGGATAGAGAAAATTTGTTGTGACTACGCCTTTCTATCTAGACAAACGCTCTCTACTTTCAAAGGAAAACTTTTCCTTCAAAGCAATAAGCTTCATGATGTGAAATAGGTCAGGACTCTTATCCACTTGTCACATATGCTTTATACAAAAATCTAGTTTAGCTTTGCATAAAACTGTGCAAGCTTCAACAATGATTGGGTTAAATGTGGTTAGTGCAAACAAGCAGTAATGGTGACAAGTATTTTCATGTACTCAGAGTGATATTCAGATGTTTTTGTACCTAGAATGTTTGACCACCCCACTTCATGAGCGTCACAAAAAACAGGATAAACATATGCCTGTCTCTGCAATGCCTCACAACAGGCTGAATTAGAAATACTTGCCAGCAAGCTTCTGCACAAGAAGATAAGAGCATAAAACAAGCAAAAACTCAAAACAATCACATCACTGTCAAAAAAGCACATTCATGAGATGAACTGCCACAGCAAAGCATTTCCGTTTGGCTTTTGCCAGCTATAGAAAGTATTACATACAGAAGGTCAAGTTTAGTTTTCTGCCAGACATGGCATATCTTAAACTTTGTTGAGAACACTAAGCTTATGTATAGACAAATCCATAGAGTAGACATGGACTATAACACGGAAGGGAGTCACTATTCCTGTCTTGAATACCTTGCTATTAAGGTGTCAATCAGCAGAACTAAATCCCTTATAGTTTGAATTTAAAACCAGACAAAGGAGAACACAAAGTGAAGAAGAGAGGCTGAATGTAAAGCTCAAATTATCCACAGAAAGACGTCTGAAATCCTGAAACCCAATAATAGTGCCTTATCTCTGCCTCCAACCTCTTTTGTGTATGAGACAAGTCCTTAATCCAAAGTTTGGGATTCCTGAGCCTTACCCAAAAGATTCTGTAAACTCAAGGTCTATGTAGAAGCAGCATCAATGACAAAGAGTCTAAAATCGTATGAAGCAACTTAAGTAGTTATCGACTCACTAATCTGGAAGCTAGAAAAAAGCACGAAACCAACTTTTGGGAAGTAGAAAAGCCCTTACAGAATTTAATTGATTATGTATGATGAGAGCTGACCATCAAAGCGTATCCTATAAGCATATATGAATTGCCTATCTGATCAAAGTCCCTGCTCAAGAATGAGTCCCGATGATAAAATCCGAGAAAGGCTATCCATAAAGCAAGAGGAAAGTTCACAGGAGGTACCAAAATGGATGCAATGAATCCAGATTGGTGTGACATATTGGATTCATTGGCATAACATATTGCATAGACTTCAATCATGTCCAAGGATCCTGATAGTGGTGTGATCTGAATGTCCCCCTTAAACATTTTTGGAAGTTTCACATACAACATAGCCTATCATTGAAACTGAATAAATTGCCAATTTTTCTGTAAGCACATAAGACCAGACGTGATGACAGCAAATCCAAACAGTTTGCCTGCTTACATACATTTCTACTTCTCTTCCCAGTCCTTAAGCTTCTTGCTTCCTTTTGGCTTTGCAATGGGTCTGTTCATCCCAGCCATTTTAGAGTTGTATTTTGCTCGCAATGGATCATTGTATGTCCACCTGCAAAAGGAATAAAAAAACCAGAATGACTTGTCAAGTAAAAGGAACAAAGCGATTCTAAACTAAAGTGACAACATTCAACCATCAACTGATGTAACCATTCGAGCAACTGGACAACATATTATTTGTTCAATGTGAAAATTAAATCTCACAAGACTATGTTCCTGCGTAAGTTAAAATCACAGCTAAGTGCCATGGACCATCATTTGCAGCTGTAATAAACCCTATCAGGTTCGCACTCAAGGTCTTAATTTTAAGTTGATCAACTCGCAACCCCATGATAGAATATATATTAAAGCCTCCCTAGCCCACCTTTATTTCTGGCCTAGAATTCAAAATCTTTAATCAACTCAGGCCTCCTAGAAGGGTGGATGGTAAGTTCAGAGTCTTCAGACTCATCTCTGTTGCTGCCAATACAAAGGACTAGCTCCAAACTCAAGACTATCTACAGAAAGTTATTGCCTCCTTTAAGAGAGGATTACTCTGCAACTTAAGCCAACCTGCAAATATCTCACAGCAATGTGATAGCTACAAATTGTCTCTCCTTCAAAAGGTTCATCCCATCACGATCTAATCATTAATTTACAAGCTCCTTGGTTCAACTATAAAAAAAGAACTATATGATTTGATTGAAACTTAATATAGAAGCACTTCCATGGATGGAAAAAAGACGCACAGAAGCAACGTGAGTTACCAGTCATTATTCAACAAGATTTTCACCAATGTTCAGAATTTTTGCAATTATCTTAAATTAAGGTGTTAGAAAACCTGCAATGGATCAAGCATGATCGTACACGCTCTACCATGTTAGAAATCCGACTTGCTCATTGAAACAAATAAGATAACATTCCTATTGTGGTGAAACAATAGCCAAGCACTATTGGAAGAGAATACAAGTCATGAGATGAACTCCAACTTTGTCCCATACAACTATGGTAGGACATGCTCCATGCTAGAGAGACCTATGTCTAAATTGCTAAAGCAATTGACTGTTTGAACTATAAGTGTTTAATGAAGAAAAAAAAGATAAGATTCCAGGGAGAAGGTAGTATCAAGTAATATGTGTGAGGAGGTATTTGAAAATAGTATTAGATGCTTTGTGTGACGAAGTATTGAATAGTTTATATATCTATTGGGGATGATCTATTACATCCAGATTTTGTTTGGTTCATGAATAACATTCTTTTTATATCATCATTGGAGAGTGGGAATGCGAACATGGAGTGTTATCGGTTCTGTGATGATGAACATCCAAGCAGTCCAGCTAACTCCATCAAAGGTGGTATCTTATGAGAGTGCCAGGGGAATTGGAATGGATTCAACTCGAGTCAGCACAAGTGGAGCCGAATACTTATGACTACATGTTTCTAACGAGGATGTTGATGCAGGAGAATTGAAGAGCATTTGTATTGACGTGTAGATCGATTTCCTACTTATGATTTAATGATGATGAAGATGAGGTCATCATAGATGTCTTTTATATCATGTTAAAAAAAAATCAATGGGTCAAGCATGATTGTACACGCTCTACCATGTTAGAAAACCGACTTGTTCATGCAAGCAACCAAGATAAGATTCCTATTGTGATTAAACAATAGCCAAGCACATATGGAAGAGAATACAAGTAGATGAGATGACCACCAACTATGTCCCATCCAACTGAGGTAGGACATGCAGACCATTTGAATCAGACCGATTCAAACCGATTTGAATCGGTCAGCTCGGTTCAAATTGGACAACGGTAAAAAAAAAAATTTCTTTTTGGGAATTGGGTGATTGTGAAATGTGACGTGTAGTGTTTTTTGAACAAAAGCCAATTGTAAATGCCAAGAAAGACAGCCCTGAAACAGTTTTGTTGGTCGAAAATGAGCAAGGACTTAGGAGTTAGTACTTAGGAAGTTAGGAGTCAGAATTCAAAGTTCAAGATGAGAGTGCTCAGTGTGGCATGTGTTCACTGTCGACAATCGTGGCATGTGCACTGTGATTGACTATTCAACATTGTGTGATGTGGAATATGCATGAAATTCCAAATTCTAACTAATTAATAATTTACTACTAAGTCCTAACTTCTAACAACTACAATCATCAATCATTCAGTGTGTCATCATTCGTGGACTTCAAACCCCTCTAGGCTCTTAGAATGCACATTAATGATTGCACAATGCATGGTCAAGAATGATGAATCAAAGACAAGCTCTCACAATGCAACATTCCTAAACCCTAAGCCCTCTTCAATGAATACAATTTTTTTCCATTACAATACTACATAGTGCACACCACTCCCACTCTTGAGTCTTGATGATTGGGAAGTCAAGACCCACAAGTGGCAATGATGCATTGCATCTCTCTCTCTCTCTCTCTCTCTCTCTCTCTCTCTCTCTCTCTCTCTCTCTCTCTCTCTCTCGATGGCAGCAGCACGCCTTCTCTTCCCTCCCTCGTCCCTCCTGCGATGGCGCCCTGCTGCTACTGCTCGCTGCTCTACTGCCGGCGGCCCTCCATCGCTACCCTGCCATCGTTGGCCCTCCATCGCTACCTTGACATAGCTTCCCTCCCATCGCTACTTGACCTACCATACTTGTCCCTCCCATCTGCCATCGCTATTTGCCCCCTCCTGCCATCGCTACCTGTCCCGCTGCCTACCCAGCCTCTCCCTCCCTCTCCCTCCCTCCTGCCATCGCTACCTGTCTCCCTCGCTATCTGCCCATCTCCTCGCTACCTGTACCTGTCCCTGTCCCTGCCCTCCCTTTTGCCTCCTGACCCGCTCCTGCTTCCCCCTTGCTACCTGCCCCTGTCCCTGCCCTTCCTTTTGCCTGTCCTTTTGCCTTTCTTTCCTCTACCCCTTTTCCCTCATTAATCCTGTATCTAGCTGTGGTACTATGGTTGATTGGCAATCTGTGAATCAGAAGGGGAAGAAAACCCCTCCCCCTTCTCCCTTTGTCTTCTCAGGCATCCCTACTACAGCTCCAAATCCCTTTACCTTGCCCCCCTCCCTCTCCTGCTTCCTCTCCCTCGCCCCTACCTTCCACTCTCGCAAGCTCCCCCTCTTCTCCTACTGCCACTACCCCCTCTACTCTTTCTTCCTCCTCTCCCTCTTTCACCCCTTCTTCTTCATCCCCCCCATTGTCTCCGTCTCTTTCAATTGAATTTTTATCTGGTTTCCCCCGTATCATTGATCTCTTCATGAGGACAATGCATCCTTGCTTGCGATCATCAAGAAACAAGCATTCCAAATCTCCACGCTAGAGAACACGGTCTTAACCCTACAGGGCAAAGTTGGCATTCTTGAGGTTGATGTTACTTACCTCAAAAATGAACTGGAATCAGATGAAGGGGAAGAAGAAGGAAGCGGCAATGCAGATTCAGAAGACAAGTCAAAGCAGCTGCAAGAACGGGTTCACTCCTTGGAGCAGCAACGCCGACGTGCTCAAGGGTTCTAAGCAGGTTATTTTTGAATCTATTCAAGAACATAAAAAACGAGATCTCAAGGCCCTCAATGTCAAGGTTAGGGGAGCTTCTTTTGCGGGTAAGGACCTCGTGGCTGAGGCAAATGCTTTCATTCATTCCACCTTTGGTCTCAAAGAGGATGTCATACCTACTGCTTGGGTGGGTAAGCTCCAACCCACCACAGTGTTTCTGCGATTCAAGGATGCTTTGCTTCGTAAAAGGTTTTGCGTAAAAGGGCTGCCTTAAGGGGTCTACTATTTTTATGGATGAAGACTTGACGCCCATTCAATGGACTGAGAGAAAGAAAAACATCGCAGATGCTAAGGCCAATGGTTTCCGGACTCTCTTTCGAGACGGACGTCCGGTCTTGGTTAAAATTGCAGAACTTAAAATTTCAGATTCTTCTCCCTCTCCTACGTGAGAGATGTTTTGCAACGGCCATTTACTTCCTCTCCTACGTGAGAAACGAGCTTTCTATACATAGCAATTTACGTTTTACGGTTTTAGTTTAGTCTAGTTTTTTGTTGACGACATTGTCCCGTCCGAGTTCCATTTACTCTGTTGTACTACCTCTTCAGTCTTATATGCCTTTTGGCATGGAAAAGACATTAATAAAGCTTTCTCTCTCTCTCTCTCTCTCTCTCTCTCTCTCTCTCTCTCTCTCTCTCTCTCTCAATCAATCCAGGGCTCACACGATTCGGCCCCTGCAAAAGAGCCAAAAGTCCGTCCGGTTCAAACAAAATTCCGGTTCGAACTGAGTCCGTCCGATTCGAATGATTGAATTGCGATTCAACATTCGAATCACAATTTGTGGAAACATTGAATAAACAGGCTAAGTGAGCCACACATTGCTGAACGCAAAAATATCAGAAACACAATTTATGTGATTAAGCCAACTTAAAGTCTTCTATTTGGCATAGAAGCATGTCTTGACTTTCTTATCCAACAAAATCAAGCAATAAAAATGTAACTTTCTTTCAAAATTTTGCAGATCAAGGGAGAAAAAGCATACGGAGTATCCCATTGAGTTGTATCTTCAGCAACAAGATGGGTCCATTTAGTGCGGCCACTACGCCCGAAGTGCTTGACTTGCATAACCTTGGGCAATATTGTCTTATCCATTTTGTCATCCCCAGTGGGTGCTGAGAAATCTCGCCGATAAATGTTTTCTCCTCCTGAAGTCGCTGCAGTATCATCAGGGCCAGATTGAAAGAATGCACCCTTGTGATAGTACTTCTGCATGAACTTCCATTTCTTCTTGGCAGGCACCAGAGGTTTTGGATTCTTTCTTTCCCAATCCCTCCTTTCCTCTTCTGTCATATTTCTTAGTCTCTCAATCTCTTCCTTCTCCTTCACCATTGCTTCTCTGTCTTCTTTGTCTCTCTTAATTCGAGCATGCTCTCTAACTTTCCAAGCTTCATATTCATCTGCTTCATTTATCTCATCGTCTGTGTCCACATCACCACCTTCTTCCTCGGCACCCTTGTTCTTTTCAATCTCCTGCTCTTTCTTCACTTCCTCAAAGACAAGCTTTTGACTCTCAAGCTTTCTTTCCTCTAACTTTTTCTTCATAGACTCTTCGATGGCATGTTCTTCAGCCTCAAGCTTTTCTCTTTCTGCCACAGTTTCTCTCTCAGCTTTTGGTACAAAAACAGGCTTGACCATTGCAATGCCTCCAAATTCCTCATCTGAATCGGTCTCATAGTCAGATTCCTCTTCCTCTTCTTCTTCTTCCTCTTCATCTTCCTCCTCCAGAGCCACCTCCTCCTCTTTTTGCCTCTGCAGAAGCTTTTCTTTGATTCTCCTTCTCCTTGCCTCGATTGCATCATCGTCTTCTTCTTCCTCTAGAGCTGCCGCTTCCAAAGCCTGTCTTTCTTCTTCCCTGGTTGAAACAATCTCGGCCTGTCTAATCTGCCTGTGCCTCGCAACGGCCTCCTCTCTGTCCCTTCTACTCTCTGCCAATCTTCTGAGACGAACATCATCTTTCAAAGGCAAGTGTCCATCTTCTCGCAAAGGAAATGCTGCTTCAACTCTGCTTGCCCTCACATCAACCTCTTCTTCAATTTCATCTGCCCATTCAGGGGCTTTTCCGGGCCAATACCTCTTAACCTTTGTCTGCCCTATTTTCCCTCTCAGCTTCTCTCTAACTGTGATGGCAGCATCGCTCACACCCGCTGCTACCGACATCTTGAAAACCCTAAATCTTGGCAAAATAATCAATACCAAAAATTGTATGCCAAGAAATCCCCTTGATGAAACCCTAATGCAAAATAATCAACTGCCTACGTAGAGAGATTCCCTTGACCAAACCCTAGGTCGGATCTAATGCAAAATAATCGAAGAGCAATCTCCTTTACAAAACCCTAGGGCATATATCATGCGAAGCAATCAACTGCAAAAATATTAAAGTCCCCTTTCCTCTTTACCAAACCCTACGGTGTATCTACCACTATATTGTACAATAATCACTGAAGATCCGACGCTCTGGATTCAACCCTATTTCTGATGTAGGAATGAATCTGAACCTAAAATACAATCAGGCTCACTTATCGATCCAGCAGCAAAAATGCTTGAAAGAAATGAACCGCTGCATTATCGCCTCTTCGTGTGGGACCTGTTGCGTCATCGGTATCATTCGTACACAAGCTCCCAGATAATGAATGATGCTTTGTCTGTGAAATCAAAGATAAAATACAAAGCGAAAGCAAGACTGTTCTATCAAACGCTACCTCCTGAGCGTTCAGAGCTACTCGAAATCGTTAGTTACAAAATGCCTGCTTACTGCTTCCATCGCCATCGCCATCGCCATCGCCATCGCCATCGATTCAGCGAGCTACTGATACATAGCAAGCATCTCTTCACTGAAGAACAAGCAGACCCTCGAAAGTGGTCACAGCACGGTTAATATGACGGGTGTGAGGCTAGTTTGGCAGTTCAAGTGACTAGTTAACATATTGTAGGTCATGGTAGGGCCCGTTGAGCGTATGAGGCACGTTTTTGGGCGTGTGAACATTTTGGCCCAATTTGCCAAAATAAAAAAGTCAGCCCAGTGCACTGGAATCAAGCCATGTGGCGCTGCTGCCCGGGCCCTGACTAGATGTGTGCCCTAGAAAATTTGTTCTACAGGCATCGGCACCAATTTCCCGAGGACTCCGACCGGCGCCATTTTCATGAGCACAAATGTGCGGCATCACTAATTTTCGGTGGGCACGACACCATTTTGGTGGCCACAAGCCATGTTCGTGAGCACCCATGGGCATTGGAGCCATTTTCCCTCGAGCATCCACCCAACATTTTCACAGGCACCGACAGCTCCTGTTTCCGGGCACCCACACACACGAGAGTGTGGTTTCCAATTTTCATAGATATGAGTCAATGAAAAAGAGTGTTGTTTGCTTATGGGATTAAGTTTTTGGCTGCCTAATGATGTGGCACTCCGAGCAGCCATAAATTTTCATAGATAAGAGTCGGTGAACAAGAGTGTTGTTTGCTTATGGGATTAAGTTTTTGGCTACTTGACGCCATGGTACTTAAAGCAGCCATTAATTTAAGTAAATAAATAAAAAAAAACGTGTGGCAAAGTATTAGTACCAATTGGAAGCTCATTGCACAAGACAATAAATGAACTATGTATTGGATACAAGGGGTGAAAAATTGGCCATCACTAAACTTGAAAAACATTTGGAGAGTGGTAAGTGTATATATTTCTATGATTTGTAGGCTTTAAGTTAGTATGATTCAAGTCATTATATTTGTGAAGCACTCTATGAAGTTAGTCATTAGGGAGATATACTTCAATTGTCAACTTGGGGAGATATACTTCAACTGTCACACTTGGGGTAAGTCGAGTCAATTTACCATATCATTAAAGCATCATCACTTGGTTGTAATTGTGGAAGATCTCACAAGTTCACTAGAAAATATAATGGAATGAACAAAATGTGAGAGACTTGATGATGACTTTGGAATTCATATCTCATGTGTGTTCTCAATGAGCAATTTTATTGCTATTCATGCAACCATTCGTGCTGATAGGGGGAATACAATGGGCACTAGTGGTTCGGATGCTTGGATTTTTATGATCGTGGATGACATTGTGATACTTGATATTGAGTGCATTGTGAGATGATGCAAAATTCATCATATATAGGTACTTATGAGAAGACTTGAGGCACTCGATGGATGTGACTAATATTGAAGATTCAGGTTTGGAATTGAACACTACAAATGCAAGAGAGACAAAGTGTTGGAGCTATGTGAGCTAGTTCTTAGAATCGATGGATGCATATACATCTATTGGCATAGAGATTCACACACTTGGGGGTATGATAGGGGCAAACACTTTTGAGAGTTTTGTTTGTAGAAATTTATTGAGGGGAGTTTGACAGCGAGGACTTCATGTTGTATTCACCTGGAAGGCAATATAGTAGGGCCAATTGTAGGGGTCAAGTGGCATCAACCATTAGCAATATGGGTGACTGATCTATAAGCCTTGATAGAGTGGCATCAACAATCAGCAATATGGGTGAAGTGGACTATGCATACCAGATACACTTGCTTTATGCACTTGACTCCTCTCTTATGTGCATGCTTCTCCTATTGGTGACTATTTTGGATTATAAAAATTCCTCAACCACTTTCAAACTCTCTTTTTTATGCCTAGTATAAAAAAGACTTACTAATTCATCTTATCGTGTACTTTTGTACCAAAAATAAATACTCTGAGGCAAAACCCAAGGACTCTGACAAATATGGCCTATACCTTAACCATCAAGAGAGGGACATCTCCACGGACATTTCATGGACATAGTGCAAGTGTGATGCTTGTTTGGTTGTGGTAGACTAGTTATCAACATAGGCACACTTCATTCATATGCGTACAACTAAAATTGTTGTTCAATGTGCCCTAATTTTCTTATTGAAAAAATCTTGCCCCCATGATTTACCACACACCATTCTTCCTAATCAAGACACATGATTCACTTTATAAATATAGATGTAGTGACACATGCACAATTTGCTTAGGTGTTGATCTGCTAACACATAAGAGTTTGTGACTATAGAAAAAGAATGCATAGCAACAAAAGAAAAACTTTTTAGCGATGAAAGTAATGTCATTAAATGTGGCCATTCATTCTCTCATTTTTTCTATTGCTAAGCAACACTTAACAATGTAATTAGGGCACAAAAATAAGGTCGCCTATTGATACATGTCAAAACCAAATGCTTTTTAGTCGCTATTTAACTATCACTAAGTGACATGACAAGTAATGACCAACGACAAAATGTCTAAAAGGTCAACAATATAGAGCATCAATTTACCAAGCTAATTTACAACATTTACACATTTGGCAATGTTATATATTTTATATAAGAATGGTAGAGTGCAAAATAGAATATGTAGTCATTGTAACATTGCTAATATCAAAAAGCTATACAGGCATCGCTTAGCGATGCTATTTATTTTCACACAACAACAAAATGGCCAAGTTAATTTACTGCTTGTGCCGCTTCTTGTAATTGTCTGATCAGCAAAAGATTTTCCTGCAGCGTCGTGCCCCAGAATGATTGGTAATCAGCAATGGACTTGGCAAGGTAAGTTCGTGCGTTGTGATTAGCCCTTATTGCCTTTTGCACCAAAGGGGGAGCTGCTCCCAAGGACCTAGAAAAGGAAGGGATTCATTCCCATCTGGGTAGTGTGGTGGAATATTAGTGAAGGGAGGTATATTAGTGAATGGAGGGACATAGGGCTCATGTCGTGGGAGGAGTTGTGAAGAGCTAGATTGATCATGGATAGGAATTCGACGGGGGGTAGGAGGTGTGAAAGAAATTGTGGTAATAGATGTTTGTAGGAGTTGAGCGGCGAAAGAATCAGAATCAAAGTTAAAATCGAATGTGGAGGAGGGGTTAGTAGTAATGATGGAGGGTGGTGATTTGGGGGTGGGAGTGTGAAAATTGTCAACATTTCCTAGCTAGTTTGAGGCCTAAATTGGCTAAAATTGTAAATAGTTTTGGTTCTGGAGTTTCACACGTGTGAACCAGGCCACAATGTTTTTATTTACTGTATTTTTTCAGTATGATGAAGTGTCAAACTTCATACCCTTCAAAATGAGACCATTTTGATGTATTTTGGTCATATAAGCCATTTTTAGCTATTTTTCCTATATAGGGAATATCTAGGGTCAAGTACCTTCTAGAGAGAGGAGAGAGAGTCATCTTCCTCATCCATAAATAGTAGGGAAGTCGTGGAGAACAGGTTGGAGAAACCTTTTGTATGCTTCATTGAGATCAATAGATCATTGTCATTGTTTCTTCCTCCATTGAGAGCATTGTTGTGTGTATTGTCTTCAAGCTATTGTGTATGATCTTAGGTGCTTTCCAAAAGTGGTAGGCTGATGTATTATGGACTGTATAATGCTATTTTGGGCCGCACTTGATGTTTATGGAAGTTTCCATTTGTGATAAATGCTTTTTGATCAAGTTCTTTGCATTCTAGGTAGCATAGAATGTGTTGCCAATTCCTAGCTTATGTAGTTTGGAGTGCAAGCATTCAAGCCAATGATCTTGGAGTTTAGATCCACTTAGGATCTGTATTTTTCACATGGTATCAGAGCTGGTTGGCTTCTATTTACAGTAAGTATTCCATTTTTGGTGATATTTGGATGTTTGATCAAGTTCTAGCATGATTTTGCATTGCTTTGTTGATCAAATCTTACTAACCTTTGTTTTGTGAGTTGAACTTGTGGATCAAAAGCATATTTCAGGTCTATTGAAGATCAGAGGCTGAAAAGAAACTATTTTGGATCAGATCATAACACCTAATCATTTGTGATTGTGAGGCTTGTGCATATTCAATACTAACAATGTTCTTTTCAATCCTATTGTTGACAATCTCCATTCTTGGATGAACACTCTCCTTAAGTGGATGAAACTTCTCCTTAAGTGGATGACAAATGCTCTTTTGAGTGAGTTGTAATTCTCCTAAAGGCTGAGCAAAGCTCCCATTTGGATGAAAGATCCCCTTTTTTGGGTGAACATATTGTAAGCTCCATTGTGAAGAGCATATTGTAAAGATTGTCATCAATTTTGGCATAATTTTTGGTGTACTTTGTTGAGCATGTAAGTAACTCTCATTATGTAATTTGATTGGAGCATTTGCTGGAAGGTGTTAACCATTATGCAAGTGTGTTTTCAGGTTCTTAACAGGTTGAGGAACATTCTCATGTGAAGTGATCTTAGATCTACATCTAAACACCAAGATTTGACAAGATAGTGAAGCTAGTCTTGTGATTCACTAAGTGTGCTCATTCATTCACCTCTAAATCTTGTATTTATCACTTGCTGGAGTTTATAAACTTTTAGAAGTGTGGTTTACATGTGGTTTTACAGGTTGAATCAATATCTTAGTGTGTTGATCATATGTTGATCAAGTTTGTTCATTACTAGGTAATCTTGGCATCCTAGTTTTGGGTATTTTCTAAGAATGCAAGTAACTCTTCACACCATAACTTGATTTGGTCACTTGCTGGAAAGTTTGAGAGCTTAAGCAAGAGTGTGTTCAGGTTGGTTTGATTTTGTAATCCATTCTTAGTGTGTGCAAAGTGTTGCATGTGTTTCAATCTTCCTTTCTATGCTTGGAAACCATCTAGGTTCAAGATAGAAGTGTTTTAGGGTCCTAAATCTTCATAGATCTCTTTATCTATCATTTGTTGAGAGAAAAGTGAGTGCTAAGTGCTTTAGGACAAAACCTAAAAGTTGAAGAAACATTAGAATCATGGCTTCCAATGGTGGGATCATGCTAGAGTCTAGTGAAAGGTTGAGTTCATCAAACTACTCTACTTGGAAAGTGAGGATGGAGTCCTTACTTGAGTTGAATGAACTCATGGACATAGTTGCAGAAATTGAAGAGAGACCTCTCACACTTCAAGAGCAACAAAGGTTTGATAAGAAGGCCAAAAGGGCTCTTCATATCATTAAAATGAATGTTACAAATGAACTTCTCAAGGAAGTTGGAAAGTGTCAAAGTGCAAGTGAGGCATGGAATGCCTTAAAGAAGCTCTTTGAATCAAAGTCCACATCTAGGGTATTGACCCTAAGGAGACAAATATTTTCTAGTAGGCAAAGAGAGGGTGAAAGTGCTCATGCATTTATCTTGAGAGTTAAGTCCCTAAGTGATGATTTAGCATGCATTGATGAGAACATAAAAGATGGTGAAATAGTCCAAGTTATGTTGAATGGTTTGCTAAATGAACATGCTAACCTTGTGCAAAGTTTTGCCATTCAAAGAGTCTTGCCAAGTGTGGTTGACTTGCAAGAAATCTTATTGGCTGAAGAACATAGGTTGCAATCAAAGCTTGATGGTGCATCCTTGCAAGGTGGAGGTGAAGAGGCTTTCTTCACAAAAGGCAAATTCAAGGGCAAAGGTAAAGGCAAAGGGAAATGGTCCAAAGGTGGTAACTTTGATCATGATGATCACTCTTCCTCTTCCTCTTCTACTAAGAACAATAAGTCAAAGTTCAAGTGCTTTTATTGTGGGATAAAAGGTCATTTTGCAAATGAATGTTATAAGAAGAAAAGAGAGCAAGGAGAGAGGCAAGGAAATCTTACAATAGATGAGGAAGAACATAACACATGTGAATCACTTGTTATGACTTCAAGTTTGTTAGCCAACATAGATGATAATGATCCTTGGTGGATTGATAGTGGAGCCTCATCTCACATGACAAGACATAAGGAATACTTTACATCCTTATTGTCTTATGAGGGAGAAGGTAACATCATCTACACTGCAAATGATGGTCAATGTGACATCAAAGGCATAGGCACTATTCCTATTTCCCTTTCAACAAATAGGAAAGCAAATCTTGAAAATGTTTTGTACATTCCTTCAATCACTAAGAATTTGCTTAGTGTAAGTCAAATGATTGACAAAGGACTTGATGTGGAGTTCATTGGAGATGCATGTTTGATAAGTAAATGTGGATCCTTGATTGCTCAAGGTAGGAGGTATGGTAAACTTTTCAAGCTTGATGCATGTGTGATCTCTAATCATGAAGGATGTATGGCTAGGGAGCAATTGACAAACCAAGAAGTTTGGCACAAGAGGTTGGGCCATCCCAACTTCAAATCTTTGGAGGTAATGGCAAAGAAAGAGCTTGTTCTTGGTCTCCCTAAAAGTCTTGTTGCAAACAATAGTGTTTGTGAACATTGTGCCTTGTCCAAATCTCATAGACTTGCTTATTCTAGATCTACTTCTAGATCTAAAGAAGCTTTTCAACTTGTGCATTCTGATATTCATTCTTCTAGTACAACTAGCAATGGTGGGGCAAAGATGTATGCAACTTTCATTGATGACTTTAGTAGGTATACTTGGATCTATCTTCTTAAAAGTAAGGATGAAGTGTTTGCTGCATTTGTCAAGTTCAAGAATGAAATGGAAAACCAATTCAATACAAAGATCAAATGCTTAAGATCTGATAATGGAGGGGAATACACCTCAAATAGGTTCAAAGACTTTTGTATAGCACATGGGATTAAGAGGGAGATGTCTAGTCCTAGGACTCCACAACAGAATGGAGTGGCCGAGAGGAAGAATAGAACCCTTTGTGAATGTGCCAAGGCAATGAGACTACATGCTAATCTTGCTAAGTCTTTTTGGGGGGAAGCTTTAGCATGTGCTAACTATCTATGTAATAGATGGACAAGTGCTTCCTTGGATGGTAAAACTCCTCATGAGGTTCTTTATGGTAGAAGGCCGAGTGTCAAGCATTGTAGGATCTTTGGATGTACATGTTTTGTCAATATCACACTTGATGATAGAACTAAAGAAGATCCTTCATCAAAGAAGGGTGTGTTTGTTGGCTATAGTGAAGTAAGCAAGGCTTACAAAGTGTACATTCCTTCTACAAAGAAAGTTGTCATAAGTAGGGATGTCATCTTTCATGAAGAGAATGTTTCCAATGTTGTTGATGTTGATGTTGATGTGCCTACTAATCATCATGATGTGCAAGATGTCTTGGATGAAGATGGAGATGCCACTCCAAAGCAAACTTCAAGGAAGACTCAAAGGCAAAGGGCTAAGCCATCAAGGCTAACCTATGATGAAAAAGGAAAGCAAGTGGTGGACAACTCTAACTTTGCTTTTCTTACCTCTTTTGATGAACCAACTTGTGTAGGTGAAGCAATTCAAAAGAAGGAATGGATCCAAGCCATGGATCATGAGCATCAAGCACTCATCAAAAGCAACACATGGAGGTTGGTAAAGCTTCCAAAGGACAAGAAGGCAATTGGTTGTAAGTGGATCTTCAAGATCAAGACAAATCAAGATGGATCAATCAACAAGTACAAGGCAAGGTTGGTGGCAAAGGGGTATGCTCAAGAATATGGTATTGACTATGATGAGACCTTTGCACCCATGGCAAAGATGGTAACTATTCGAATCCTAATCTCTCTTGCAACTCTTTATGATTGGGATATGTGGCAAATGGATGTTACTAATGCCTTCTTGAATGGTGATCTTGAAGAAGATATTTACATGGAGCAACCCGAGGGCTATGTTTCACATGATGAGCCTAATCATGTGTGCTATCTCCAAAAGAGTTTGTATGGGCTAAAGCAAGCACCAAGGAGTTGGTATGCTAAGCTCAATTCCTTCTTACTTTCTCAAAACTTTGTTATGAGTGAGTATGATCATTCTCTCTACTTTAGATTGAATGAAAATGATATCACTTTACTTTTGATCTATGTTGATGACATTATCTTAAGTGGTGGTAACAATCTAGATATAGATGAAATCAAGATGGCACTCAAAAGAGAGTTTGAAATTCAAGATCTTGGTAAACTTCATTATATCTTAGGAATAGAGATTATTAGAACTTCTAAATCTACATTCATATGTCAAGAAAAGTATGTTAACTCTATTCTAAAAAGGTTTCATATGGAAGATTGTAAAGTTGTTTCTACTCCTATGGAATCAAATGTAAAGCTAACTACAAGAAGTAATGAAAGATCCTTCAAGGACATTACTCTCTATAGAAAGCTAATAGGATCTCTTATATGGTTAACCATCACAAGACCTGATCTAAGCTTTGTGGTTGGTAAACTAAGTCAATTTATGCAAGATCCTAGTGAGGCTCATTGGAAGCTAGGAAAGAGAGTACTTAGATACATCTCGGGATCTAGAGATTTTGGCATCTTGTATGGAGGTACTACACCTAACCTTTGTGGATTTTCAAATTCAGATTTTGCAGGTGATCAAATGGATAGGAAGTCAACAAGTGCCTTTGCAATCTATCTTGGAGATGGAGTGGTCTCATGGCTATCAAAGAAGCAACCAACTATCTCTCTATCTTCCACCGAAGCCGAGTACAAGGCATTAACAACATGCACCAAGGAGATTCTTTGGATCAAGAGGATGTTATTGGATCTTCACTTGCTGGAACCAGAGAAGACTCCAATCATACTTTGTGATAACCTTTCAGCCCAAAGCTTGGCAAGCAATCCTGTTTTTCATGCAAGGAGCAAGCACATTGAGATTGCTCACCATTTTGTGAGAGATCAAGTCATTGCCAAAGAGGTGGAGCTTCAACATGTCTCTTCAAAGGAGTGTGTGGCTGATATCTTCACCAAACCATTGGGAAAGGACCTATATTTAATGCATAGATCTAATCTTGGAATGTGCTCAAAGACTATGTTGAAACTAGCATCCAATGTTGAAGAGGGAGTGTGAAAATTGTCAACATTTCCTAGCTAGTTTGAGGCCTAAATTGGCTAAAATTGTAAATAGTTTTGGTTCTGGAGTTTCACACGTGTGAACCAGGCCACAATGTTTTTATTTACTGTATTTTTTCAGTATGATGAAGTGTCAAACTTCATACCCTTCAAAATGAGACCATTTTGATGTATTTTGGTCATATAAGCCATTTTTAGCTATTTTTCCTATATAGGGAATATCTAGGGTCAAGTACCTTCTAGAGAGAGGAGAGAGAGTCATCTTCCTCATCCATAAATAGTAGGGAAGTCGTGGAGAACAGGTTGGAGAAACCTTTTGTATGCTTCATTGAGATCAATAGATCATTGTCATTGTTTCTTCCTCCATTGAGAGCATTGTTGTGTGTATTGTCTTCAAGCTATTGTGTATGATCTTAGGTGCTTTCCAAAAGTGGTAGGCTGATGTATTATGGACTGTATAATGCTATTTTGGGCCGCACTTGATGTTTATGGAAGTTTCCATTTGTGATAAATGCTTTTTGATCAAGTTCTTTGCATTCTAGGTAGCATAGAATGTGTTGCCAATTCCTAGCTTATGTAGTTTGGAGTGCAAGCATTCAAGCCAATGATCTTGGAGTTTAGATCCACTTAGGATCTGTATTTTTCACAGGGAGATGGTAAAGAAACGGAAATGGTGAGTGGAGGAAAGGAGGTAGTGACTGTGATGGAGGGTGAGGTGGTGGACGGGAGGACGGTAGTGGTGGTGATCATCGTGGCATCAAGTGACATGCCTGTTCCAAGAAGTTGGTGCTAAACATGGTTGTTGTATAGCTTGACCTATTGTGGTTGGAAGTATCATTGGAGAGGTCGAGCTAGTGAGAATTGCCGCTAGCTGAGCTAAGTACTAGGCCACTAGTTTGTGGTCAAAAGTGCCCGAGTCATCTGTCACAAAGCTATCACCTCCTAAATCCTCAGCATCTGTTTCTTGGACATCTGTTTGTTGTGGAGCTCTTAATTGTGGATCTTTTTCATCGGCTATGTGTGCTTCTTGAGGCTTGATTGTCGTACTGGATTGTCTGCACACGTGATTCTTGTAGGTGATTCACCTTCAGGCAGTATGCGCTTGAAGATTTGTGTGCGCTGAGTGGCTTGGTGCGGCACATCTGGATACTTGGTCTGGATGTCCCGGATGCGATCTGCACAGTGGGCTCCCAACTAGTGAGTGAGGACCATGGCCAGGATGTGCCCAACCTTGGTCACTGCTTTCTTGGCCTTCAACGCTGCGTGGAGTTTCTTTGTCAGCTTGTCTGCCCAATTGTAGTGCTGAATATCTTGCTCCCCCATTGCGAAAGATAAGGCAAATAAGTTACTAGGGGAGATTTGGTCCATTCTGGGTTTCTGGACCTCGATCAGCATCTGCAACAACTCCGTTGCTTCTCGTCTCCTTGTCTTTGATATAGCGGATTGCGTAGCCGTCATTCATAAAGATGTTTGTTGTACCATCATCTTCTAGGAAGGGCTTCAGGCAGTTGTGGTTGTATGCAAATCCGCTTCCATGGATGGTTTCACCTTCGTTCGGAAACCCCAATGCCTGGATTACTGAAATATCCGACAGAACAATAAGTTCACTTTGTCTTGATGGAATTCGAAAGGATTCATTTTCAACATCTATGTACCCAAAATTGGCTAAATAAAAGTTGTTCGAGATGTTAAATTCGATGAGTCAAAATACATAGCAGACAGTGATCTAGTCGGCTATGAGATTCTCAAAAACTATTATGAGCTACCAACGACAACAGAAGTAAAACAAGCAGAAGATGAACCAGAATTACCAGATTTAGAGGGAGGTCAAGATCGAGTACCTGACAGACTCGAATCACTAGCTCAATTTTTAGCAGAAAATGTCGTACCTGAAACTGCAAAATCGAACTCGAAACCAATTGTGAGAAGATCTGATAGACAACAAAAACCACTAGAAAGGTATGGCCATGATGTTTTAACAAATGCAGCCATTGAATATTGTGGTTTCTCAGATGAACCTCAAACATTTGAGGAAGTTGTTGATGGACCAGATAAAGATCGCTGGATTCAAGCAATGAAGGACGAAATGTCATCCATGTATAAGAACAATGTATGGACACTTGCACCTATACCTGATGGTAGAAGACCAGTCAAATGCAAGTGGATCTACAAGATCAAAATAGGCCCTGATGGAGAAAACATCAGATACAAAGCAAGGTTGGTTGCTAAAGGATTTTCACAGAAGTATGAGATCAACTTCACTGATACTTTCTCATAGGTAATCAAACACATATCAATTTGCCTGTTATTCGCGTATGCAGTGGCTCATGATCTGAAAATTCATATTGTGGATGAGAAGACCGCTTTCCTGCACGCAGAATTGGAAGAAGACTTATTCATGGACCAACCACTTGGTTTTGTAAGCCAAGAATATCCAGAATATGGATGTCACATGAATAAAAGCATTTATGGTCTGAAACAAGTAGCCAGACAATGATATAGAAAGAAGGATGAAGCACCATGTTCCTTAGACTTCAAACCTCTATTTGTTGAGTCAAATGTCTATATCAAACATGTTTAAAATGAAATAATCATTTTAGCTGTTATGGTGATGACATGCTTATCTTCTCAAGAAGAGATAAGTTAATTTCAGATGTCAAAAGAGACATTTCTGAAATATTTGAAATCGTTGACCTAGGAAAAGCTAAAATCTATCTAGGCTTGCAGATACAGAGAGACTTTGAAGGTGGCAAGATGTATCTTCACCAACAAAAGTACACTCTAAAGATCATTGAAGACTTCAACATGCTCGAATGCAAAGGTGTGCATACTCCTATGATACATGGAACAATACTGAGCAAGGCACATTGTCCGCAGACTCTCGAGGAAGATAAGCGAACGACCAATACACCCTATCGTAGGCTGATTGGATCATTGTTATGGATCGGCGTGTGGAACACGTAGTTGAAACTTGTTGAATATGCGACTGGACTAAAGATTGAACAAATTTTAGCTAAATTTGTTTTGATCTTGTTGTAGTTGACTCAAAAAAAAATATGGCAATGAGATGCAGAAATCAACTCTAATTTGACATGGATTTCTCATATGCCTCAAAAATCCTAAACTGCTGTACAAGGGAATTTGAAGATGGATAGATGAGTGAAAATGTGTTCTGGAGATGCTCTATGGAAGACTCTCGTGCAGTAGGTATTTCTCATGCAAAAATCAATCACACACTAGGAATGAAGAGCAACAAGGAAATAAACAAACTGTACAGAGAGTTAGAACTGTAGTGCACTTGTCTAACAAAACTTGCATTCATCAACATTGATAATGTACCTTGACAATTACAATATTCCTTTTGTTTTGTAGAGTAATATGGCTTACTCTGATATGCCCTTGTCAAAACAAGGCAGGGTGGATGACACTAAATCTACCATCATTGATAGCAAATGTTGTAAGATATAGCTTGAGATGCAGGTATGGATGAGGTACTATGTCCTGAGGACCTGTCTGAACAAGAGATTCGGAACCAAATCTCTATCTGGATTTCCGAATCTGAGAAATATTGTGTATTGGCACATTGGAAATCTTATCAGCATGTGGAAAGACAAATATATTTGAGGTTGTAGAAGTGGAGAAAAACTGTCAATTCCCTGTGGAGGTTGCTCTCGGTTGGACATTGTAACAGATGACGGAATATCGGTTTCACTTTCTTTCGACAAGGACTCATTTCATATTGTCTTTTTCATTATGGAGCTGGTGTATTGTTCGGTATTGTAGAAGTTTGCTAGAAACTTCTCGAGTGAGCAGCAAGTTTAATTGTTTGTTGCCATGGTGCTCACGTTGTTGTCGTGAGGATCCTATCGTGATTCATAACTAACGTGACGAGCAGGTAGGATCTTAGTTGGTTGCTTTGGAGAGTCTTTGAAACTGTGTTTTCTGATACAGTCGGGACACTCAGCATGGTACTAGGTCTTAACTGGACAATCAACCATGAAGTGGCCGGTTTCACCACATATTCATGATAAGTCAAGGAATGTCCAGATGGTGACGGTTGTTTTTCATATTGTTGGACTGTATGTGCTTGGATAGGCCGATATGAAGGACAAGCATCAGCAGGATGCGTAGCCCAGCAGTGTGGGCACCATATGGGTTTTCGTCTATAAGGTACCTGTGAAAGATTCAACTAGTTTCATCACATTTTGAAATATTTTCATATTTGGCATATTGAGGCCAAAACTTGTTTTAGACTTAGAGGTTGACTTTTCAAAGTTCATTAGTCTAAATTTCATTTGAATAAACACTTTTTGAAAGTGTGGGAAAGATAGAATGCGAGTTTGAGTAGATTCAATTTGAATAAGTTGGGTACATTGAATCTAGACCCAAAATTGGTAGGGTTAGCATTTTGGTGAGAAAGTCAAGTGGCCAAATAGGGTTTGGACCTGTTATAAAAGGATGTAACTCGTGGAGAGAGTCATCTTCTCTCTTCTCTATCTCATTTCATGCTTATACATGGTTCTCTTGGGTTCTACTATCCATTGGTGCACTATCTTGGTGATTGCTTGCAATTCTATGTGTAGAATGATCTATATTTGCTATTTTTGGATCCACACGGGTGAAATACAGTAGCTTGCTGGTTTTGTACGGATAGCAACAATACATAATCATTTCATTCAAGTTTGATCAAGTTATATTAGTGTTTGCATCTCAAATTGAATGTAGATGCTGATTTTTCTACATTGGTGAAATCGGTAGTGTATTTCTCTTTCTAACCAAAGATCATTCAAGTAGATTGGATCTTATTTCACATGGTATCAGAGCTTGTGTTTCAGGTTATGAAGGAGGAAATCGGATCTATCAATGATTTGGTGAAGATATCAAGTCGAGAGCATGCTAGAGAGGATTCTACACCAAAATCGGATTTTTTGCTTTTGTAGATTGGATCTTTTGTAGATCAAAATACTAAATAGGTCAATATACTTGTTCAATTCCGATTTTTGAATTCACATACTGGATTTGGCCAATTTTTGGATCATTGGTTTAGCCTAAGTGGTGGCTTATAGATTGCATATCAAATTTTCAGCATTTGCATGTAGATTTCGAAAAGTCAATTTTTTGTGATTTTGTCAAAACCCTAATTTTGATTGGATCTCTAGATAGTGAGGTTTCTGGACTTCATTTGAGTGTGTTTCAATCTTAGGAAGTGGCAAAAGTAATTAGATTGAGGATAGATCATAGGTTGATCAAGATTCCATGATTCTATGTGTTGATTTGCTTGGATAAGTGCTAGAAGAGAATTTGTGAGATAGTTTTAAATCTTGGTGATTTCTTCTGAAAGCATTTGTTGTTGTTCAAAGGAGTGCTTTGTGCATTGAAGCAGGTTGAAAGAGAAGATCAGGTCATTGCTACATGGCAACCTCAATTGGAGTCATGTTGGAAGCCAATGATAGGCTTACCTCAAGTAACTATGCATTATGGAAAGTGAGGATGGAGTCACTTCTTGAGATGAATGATGTTTTGGATATTGTTGTAGGTTTGGAGGAGAGACCAACAACACAACAAGATCAATTGAGGTATGACAAGAGGGCCAAGAAGGCTCTACACATGATAAAGATGAATGTTACCAATGAACTTCTCAAGGAAGTTGGTAAGTGCACATCATCTTTGGAAGCTTGGAATTCATTGTAGAAGCTTTATGAATCTAAGTCTACTTCTAGAGTGTTGACTCTAAGAAGGCAAATCTTTTCTTGTTTGCAAAAGAATGAAGAAAGTCCAAGTACTTTTATTTTGAAAATGAAAGCATTGAATGATGAGTTAGCTTGCGTAGATGAAAGCATTCAAGAAGGAGAGCTTATTCAAGTGATTCTTAATGGATTGTTGGATGCTCATGCTTACATTGTTCAAAGTATTGCTATTCAAAAAACTTTGCCAAGTTTGATGGATCTTCAAGAGATCTTGATCAATGAGAAATATAGGCTTCAAGCAAGAGGTGGATCTACATCGACACTTCAAGAGGATGCTATGTTCACAAAGGGCAAATTCAAGGACAAAACCAAAAGCAAGTGGTCTAAAGGGCAAGATCAAGTGGATGCTTCTTCAAGTGGCAAAAAGAAGGATAGATCAAAGCTCAAGTGCTTCTATTGTGGCATCAAAGGACACTTTGCAAGTGAGTGCTACAAGAAGAAGAGAGATCAAGGAGACAAGCAAGGTAATCTTACTCTTGATGAGGATGGTTTGGATGTGAAAGATGCAAATGATGATGCTTTTGTGATGTCTTCATGTATGCTTGCTAATGATGGAGATCTAGATCCTTGGTGGATTAATAGTGGAGCAAGTTCACACATGACCTTTCACAAAGAGTACTTCACTTCTTTGTTGGCATATGGAGATGACAAGAGGGTGATCTACACGGCCAATGATGGTGAGTGTGCAATCAAAGGGATTGGCACAATTCCTATTTCTCTCTCTACAAATAGGAATGTTCATTTGGAGGATGTCTTGTCTATTCCATCTATTACCAAGAATTTGCTTAGTGTGAGTCAAATGCTAAGTAAGGGCCTCAAGGTGGAGTTTGATGGAGATGCTTGTTTGATCAAAAGGAAGGATGTCTTGATTGGAAAAGGTAAAAGGCAAGGGAAGTTGTTCAAACTTGATTCTTGTGTTATTGCTAGCCAACTTGGATGTGTTGAGGGAGCAAATTTCTATTCAAGAGGTTTGGCACAAAAGGATGGGACACCTCAACTTCAAGTCATTGGAGGTAATGGCAAGGAAGAAGGTTGTGATTGGTCTTCCAAATTCCTTAAGTAATGACAAGCATGTTTGTGAGTCTTGTGCTTTGTCTAAGTCACATAGACTACCTTATACTAGATCTATTTCTAGATCTACAAAGCCTTTTCAAGTTGTACATCCGCATATTCATGGATTTACTACAACAATTAGCAATAGTGGAGCTAAGATGTATGTAACATTCATTGATGATTTTAGTAGATTTTGTTGGATCTATCTTCTAAAGAGCAAGGATGAAGTGTATGATGTCTTTGTCAAGTTCAAGAATGCAAGGGAGAACCAATTTTTCACAAAGATCAAGTGCTTGAGAGGTGACAATGGTGGTGTGTACATATCTAACAAGTTCAAGGCCTTTTGTGATGAGCATGGGATCAAGAGGGAGTATACAACATCAAGGACCCCACAACAAAATGGAGTGGCTGAAAGGAAGAATAGGACTTTATGTGAAAGTGCTAAAGCTATGAGGTTAAGTGCTGATCTTAACAAACCATTTTGAGATCAAGCTTTGTTGTGTGCCAATTTCTTGTGCAATAGGTGGCCGAGTGCTATTTTGGATGGAAGGACACCTTTTGAGATGCTATTCAAGAGGAGGCCGAGTGTCAACTTTCTAAGAACTTTTGGATGCACATGCTATGTCAACATTACTCTTGATGATAGGACCAAGGAGGATCCATCTTCAAGAAGAGGTATTTTTGTTGGATATAGTGAGGTGAGTAAAGCCTACAAGGTTTACATTCCTTCTACTAACAAAGTGATTGTTGGTAGAGATGTCATTTTTGATGAGGGAAACATTCCAAAGGTGTCTTCAAGCATGATTGATGGTAAAGTAGATGGATCTAACATTCTTGATGTTGATGAGAAGGATCCTACTTTGGATGGTGGTGATGATGGACCTTCATCAAGTCAAAAGCCAAGGAGAACATCAAGAGAAAGACAAGTATCTTCAAGGCTCACATATGATCAAAAGGGTAAGCAAGTAGTTTCTGGAAATTATGTTGCTTTCCTAACCTCTTTGGATGAGCCTACAAGTGTAGATCAAGCAAGGAAAGAAGAGGAGTGGATCCAAGCAATGGATATTGAGTATCAATCCCTTATGAAGAGTGGAACATCTTTTGGAAGATCTTCTTGTGTACATGGAGCCATGCAAGTGGATGGATGTTATCTTGCTGTAAAATCAAGTAATGGATCTGGAAAACAAAGTTTGTTCAATGACTTTGATTATCAAGTTGAAGATCAAGAAGTTGATCTCGAAGCACTTCAACTAGTCAAAAGGGAAGGTGACAATTTGGAGCTAGTCAAGAGCATCAAAGGAGAGGTAATTGGCAAAGGTGTTATGGATCTGTTTTTACAGCATATTGAAGACTCAAGTAAGGTCAAAGGAGCAGCAAGAAAGTGTTGTTCAATTTTACTTTA
Source organism: Diphasiastrum complanatum (assembly GCA_029204225.1). NCBI lineage: Eukaryota > Viridiplantae > Streptophyta > Lycopodiopsida > Lycopodiales > Lycopodiaceae > Diphasiastrum > Diphasiastrum complanatum. The sequence continues at coordinate 25,091 of MU833171.1, forward strand.
CTTGTTCTATCTCATGTTTGAGCAATTTCATGTGGATGTGTGCAAATTCAAGATATGGTAAAACTAGCTACATTGGTGAGCATTGTTTTGACGTTGGATTTGTACTAGCATTCTTGGCTGATTTTGCTGATGGAAATAAAACTATTGGAGGCTCATTATGTCACTCATTCATGGCCAAGTCATCAAGTGATGATGGCATCTTATGGCAAGATGAAGATGGAGGCTCATTCATGGAGTATCATGGTGGATACAAGGCAACAAAGGACAAAGGAGGAGGAGACATGCAAGCAAAAGTTGATCACTCACATTTATTGTTTGTTTGATGTATTTTTCTAGAGAGTTCAGAGTTTGAAGCATGGTGAAATCATTTCATTTACATTCTAATTGATTCTTCATGTTCTAGTCACATCTTGATATGTAAAATTGATGTAAGAAATATTGAAGCATCCCAAGTGGACACTATTCTCTATATCAATTATGGTTGTTTCTATTTTGAGCATTACATGATCATTGAAAGGAGATCTATTCTTAGGAAGAAAATCATTCTTATGATGGATCAAAGTTCTATTGGCAAAAACTATGCTAGGAGCATTGAAAGCTAGGAAAGCGAGTTTTGAGGTACATCATTGGAACTCGAGATTTTGGCATATTGTATGAGAGATCATCACCTAATCTTTTTGGATTTTCAGATTCGGACTATGCTGGAGATGTAATGGATAGGAGATCCATTAGTGCTTATTGTATTTTCATAGGTGATGGAGCTATATCATGGATGTCAAAGAAACAAGCCACTATCTCATTGTCATCTAGTGAGGCCGAGTACAAAGCTCTTACACATTGCACAAAGGAGATGGTATGGATCAAAAGGATGATCAAGGATCTTCACTTGCTGGATTTTTCAAAGAGCCCAATCATCTTTTGTGACAATCAATCAGCCAAAAGAATGGCATCCAATCCTATCTTTCATGCTAGGAGCAAGCATATTGAGATACAATATCATTTTGTGAGGGAGCGAGTCATTGCAAAGGAGGTGGAGCTTCACCATGTGTCTTCAAGGGAATGTGTAGCTGATATCTTCACCAAATCATTGGAAAAAGACTTGTTATGAAGCATAGGACTTCACTTGGAGTATTATCAAAGTCTATGCTAAAACTAGTTGAAGAGGGAGTATGAAAGATTCAACTAGTTTCACCACATTTTGCAATATTTCCATATTTGGCATATTGAGGCCAAAACTTGTTTTAGAGTTAAAAGTTGACTTTTCAAAGTTCATTAGTCTAAATTTCATTTGAATAAACACTTTTTGAAAGTGTGGGAAAGATAGAATGCGAGTTTGAGTAGATTCAATTTGAATAAGTTGGGTACATTGAATCTAGACCCAAGATTGGTAGGGTTAGCATTTTTGTGGGAAAGCCAAGTGGCCAGATAGGGTTTGGACCTGCTATAAAAGGATGTAACTCGTGGAGAGAGTCATCTTCTCTCTTCTCTATCTCATTTAATGCTTATACATGGTTCTCTTGGGTTCTACTATCCATTGGTGCACTATCTTGGTGATTGCTTGCAATTCTGTGTAGAATGATCTATATTTGTTATTTTTGGATCCACACGTGTGAAATACAGTAGCTTGCTGGTTTTGTACGGACAGCAACAGTACATAATCATTTCATTCAATCTTGATCAAGTTATATTAGTGTTTGCATCTCAAATTGTGTGTAGATGCTGATTTTTCTACATTGGTGAAATTGGTAGTGTATTTCTCTTTCTAACCAAAGATCATTCAAGTAGATTGGATCTTAAGGATCTGCAATATTTCACAGTACCTATGGAAAGACTTCAAGGTATTTTGAAACTCATTGGTGAGTTTCTCCATCTGTAGTTGATGTTGCTTATGAAGCAACTCCAACTGGGATTTCCAAAGCTGATCTCGAGTGTCCTCGATCGGCTTTGACTCATGGATAAGAGCATGTGGTGCTTGACTTTCCCTGGATTCGTCAATATTTGATCCCTCGTCTTCTTCCTTGATGGCATTAGACATAGCTAACTTTAGGCTCGTATATTCGTCATTTAATTTAAGCTCGCATCTAATCCATCTTGGAAGGCCGACTAAGAACCAGATGATGAGCATCTGTTCGAAGGACTGTTCATGTACTTGAGTTTTGAGGCATTTGAAATGATCGATATAGTCTCGTACACATTCATCTTTTGTCATTTTGATGTTACTCAATTTGACAAAAGGACTCTCTATCAAACGAAAGGGCTTAAAACGCTTGATAAAGGACTCTTTTAGAATTGACCAGTCTGTCTTTTTGTCATGATCACGGTTGAAAAACCAATCACGTGCTTTAGCAATCATGGTCATTGAAAACAATTGGACCATAGCATCGGGAGATGTTTCGCCATACGCATCACATGCATTCTCAAAGATTTGCAAAAATCTTTGAGGGTCCGAACTACTGTCAAACTTTGGTAGATCTAGCTTGGGTGTACGTCTTTCAAAATGAGCTCCGTGGGTAGCATGAACTCCAGTAGGGTTGGTTTTGACCTGTGAGGGCTCAGCATCAAAAAAATGGGGTCATGCGCGTGAAGACTCGGCTTTATCAGGTTTTTGTCCGTCGAACGGGTTTGTTGATGGCTCTTGGAGTTCGACCCGCATTCGGTAGAACCTCTGATTTGTTCAGCTATAGGGGACCTAACCCATTTATAGTCTCTAGTTGTTACATTTTTAATTTGAAATATTTCTTGTATAATCATGCTTTTATGAGCTTTGAATTATTGAAATGCATTACCCTTGTATTATAGTACTAATGGTCAATTTTTTGTAGAATACCTCAACAGACAAATCTCGGTTCTACCAACAAAGTGCACAGTCTAATTGACAAAGGCTGAGAAACTCGAACTCGAATTTGATACCGAACTCAAAACATTTTTATTCTTGTTCAAACTCAAACTTGAACTTGAACTCAAAACATAAATTGTCTCGAAAGATTTGACAATATAAATACATGTACACTTACTCATTGTAAGAACAAGGCAACAAGAGATATATACAAAAGAACCAAATCAGAATTATAAAGATTCGATTGATCTAAGTTTGCAACAGATGATTTTCTTTTTCAATTGTTCTGATTATCCAAAATTGTCTATCACACTCGCTCATATATCTCCTAAAATTTGCATGTTTTATTCAATCAAAGTAGAAACTGCTCTATCTGAAGACACTGATATTAGTTTGATTTATTCAAACTTTTATCATGTTCTCTGAACGTGAATTCTTAGTATTTTTTTTTCCTACAGTGGCATCAGAGTTGACACGTCCATCAACAGCCGTATCTGGAGCTTATTCGAAAGATTAGAATATGTCTTCAATCAGTCTAAGATTAGTACTATCTTGGATACTGAAGATTCGAACTATTTAGTTTGGAACTTAAAGACTTCTCATATTGAAGGGTGAAGGTCTTTGGCAATGGGTAGATTCAACAGAAGTGAAGCCAACTACTCTTGGCAAAGAACTTCATGAATGGAGGGAGAAAAATAACAAAGCTATAACAGTTATTGCATCTTCAGTGAATGACAACATGATGCTAGATCTTTCATCAAATTCCAACGCAAAAGAATTGTGGGAAGAATTGCAAACCAAGAATGAGGCTCGATCACGAAATCAAATCATGTTCTTGGAGGACCAATTGACTTACCTACAATGGGACGACAAAGATCTGACCACTTTCGTACGAAAGATAAATGATCTGTTTATTTCTTTGTAGAATTCCGGCACCGAAAATGCAATCTCAAAGAAAAAACAGCTTAGTTATTTTCTTCGAGCCCTACCCAGGTCATTCCACACAACTCAAACTTTACTGGCAAAATATTCGTCTATGACATTTTAAAAGGCAATAGATGGAGTCAAAGAGGAGGTAGAAGCTCGCAAACACTATGACAATAATGGTGATTCGAAAAAAGCTCTATTTACTCAGAAGAATAAATCTTCGAAAAAGTCTAAGTCTAAGAGGGAGTCATCTAAGAAGAATGAAAATCGTTCAGACGAATCCAAGACAAATGATCGACAATCAGAAAAAACAACATAAAGATTCTGATGATAGGAAGATTTACAACAGATGCAAAAGATCAGGTCATATAGAAGACAAGTGTTGGTTGAATCCAAAGATTGATTGCATTCATTGTCATAAACGGGGTCATGCAGCAGTAGAGCGTTATCAAAATCCCAGGAACAAGAAGGAGCAGAATCGAAGTGAACCTTCAGATTTAAATTTTGTTGAAAACAAAGCAGAATGCTCCAGAGCAGCTGAAGAGAGGACGACAAAAAACTCAACAACATGTTTGTGCTGATCTATGTTGTTCATCGAATTCAAAAATTCAAGAAGTAATACTTGATTTGGGAGCCACCTCCATTTTGTTTCCTCGATATAAATTTTACTTGACTATATTGGAAATGGTTCTAAGCATGAAGCTGATGGAGTTGGTATTGTGGTTATACATGAATCAGGATGACAAGAAACTAGAGGAAGTTTTCTATGTTCCTACTCTTGATAAAGATCTTATATCCATAGCAAAGATAGTCAAAAGGTAATAGAAATGGAAATTTGTATCACTTGAGCATTTGAACTCGAGTCGAGCAAGCAAATCAAACTCAAGAATCGACAGATATTTTGTGGCACAACAGGTTATGTCACATGAACATGGAAGTCTTGTACCAAGCCAACAAGAGTCAGAGAAGACATGCAATAAGTTGAAGCAAATTCGCACAGATTGTGGAGGTGAGTACATTTTCAATGAACTCAAAAATTTATGTACTGATTGAGGTATTATACATACAAAGACTGCATCAAGGGGCAACCATTACGTGCAAAGTTTTACGACATTTTTCAATAGTTCCACGATTGCAACGTTTATTTCATTGTAAATCTCTTGCACAACTTATAATCTGGCATGCACACCATACCTTTACGGATGGGATGATGAGGGTACCTTCAGATTCACCTGCATGGAAACACATCAATAAAGAGTATCCAAGCTTTGCCAATGAGTCAAGAAATGTGAGATTTGGTCTTGCAATAGATGGTGTGAACCCCTTTGGTGTACGAGTAACTACGTGGTCCATTTGGCCTGTTTGCTTGGTAAATTATAATATTCCTCCTTGGTTGAGTACAAAAAAGGAACACATTATGTTGGCACTTTTAATTCATGGCCAACGCAAGGTTAAGAACATGGATGTGTATCTTGAGCCGCTTATTGACGAGTTGGAAGATTTGTGGAAGGGGATAAAAGCATATGACATTTCGTGCCCCTTACATGAGAGGGAGTTTACACTACATGCCGTTGTAATGTGGACAATGCATGATTATCCAGGATTAGGTGAATGCTCAGGTAATCATTCAAACAATGTCTATCTTGTGTACATAGGAGTTTGTTTACAGTGACATACAGCTAGTAATTCTTGACATTTACATGATATACTACAATGGCTATAATTATAATTATTCTTTGACATATACTTTTTTTAATAGTAATTGATAGTATCCATTCGTTGGGTAGGCTTTCAAACGGCTGGAAAAAATGCTTGTTCTTTGTGCGGGCCAAATTTTGTGGGAAGATACTCTTTTAGTCTCAAAAAAGTGGTTTATGAAAATCATCGTAAATACTTGCATAAAGGCCATCCATTCAGAGACACTCATAGAAGAGGTTTTGGAGGAAGAGTTGAGAGAGAGATGCCTCCAAAGAGGATGTCCGTGAAAGATTGGCAAATACTATGGGAGGAATCTCAAGCAAAGCTAATCGATGGTATGAAAAGATTATCTATATTTTATCGTTTGGAATATTGGAATAACCTTTTGATTAATCACCTACTTGATCCCATGCACATATTTAAAAATGTGGGTGAAACACTTGATTGGTGAAAAAGATACCATTGCTGCAAGGCACGATCTAAAAGAATCAAACACCAAAAAAGAATATTGGATAAAGGATGGTGAAGATCATGCTCCAAAAGTACCTTGGACATTCACTAAGGAAGAGCTTAACCATGTGCGCTTCATTATTCATGACATTAGAACACCAACTGGTTTTGCCCATTCTCTACGGTCATCATTCACAGTGGATGGAAAGTTGCAAGGCTTAAATCTCATGATGGCTAAAGATGATTCAATTCATCTATCCATTGTCAATTCGTGGGTGCTTGTCAAAAGATATTTGTGAGACCGTATACAAACTATCAATCATTGTCAGGTATTTACATGTACTTGGTGTATTTTTTTTATTTAGTATTTATTGATTGGAAATTCAAATAGACATAAAATGAATTGAATATGTTGCAGATGGATGTGTTCAAAAGAAATCCGTGAGCTGGATCTTCACAAGAGACATGAGGATATGGTGGAGATTGTGTGCATGTTTGAGAGATATTTTTCGACTTCCATCATGGACTCACAAGTGCATTTATTGGTGCACTTGGTTGAAGAAGTTTCTATTGCTGGTCCAGTGCACACTAGGTATAATTGCATAAATTATCTTTTGCATGTGTATTAAAACTAAATCAATTGATACATGAACTCATTAAATAAAACACTTATTTTTAACCATTTATGACTTTTTAGGTAGATGTTCTTTATGGAAAGGTACATGAAAGTCTTAAAAGATTTTGTGCGTCAAAAGGCAAGGCCTGAAGGTAGCATGTTAGAGGGATGGTTAGTACATGAATCTCTCTTTTATGTTACTGAAATTTTGCACCAACTACATCCATCTGCTCCACTATTGTGGCGTGATGAGGAAGCCGAAGAGATAACTAGTGAAAAATCTCAAGGGATGAGAAAGGTCCATAGGTTGGCACCCTTCCAACGAGAAAAAATTTCTACATTCATGCTTCATAATTGTGGAGTTATGGATAAATGGTTAGACCTATATGAAGAAGAAAAAAAAGAGAGGGCCTTGTCTAGAAAGCGCCAACGACAGAATATAGGAAGACACATGGCCTCAAGTTCACATGATCTTGAGCCATTGCCCAAGCAATGCACTATAGAGTGGATGCATGACGCACTACAAAAAGCAACAAAAGAGGGACAAAAAATATCAAACGCGGAATGAGACTTTGCAAGAGGATGCGAATATTCTTTAGATACTTTATTATTAGAACATTCTTGTTTATAACAATATTTGTTTAATCATTTTGAAACACCATGTTCATTCACAGTGATTATTTATGATATTCATGTTTGTCATGTGGCAGTGCAAAATGTATAATGCTATATGGGCTTTTGGTTTGCACTTTCGTGTTGAAAGAATTGATAACAAGAGACGCACACACGATTGTGGTGTAATAGCATCTTCCAACAAGAAAGTCAAAAGCAGTGCACGAGATCAGAATCTCATCTCAGGAGATATAGAATACGTAGGAACTATACAAAATATTTATGATGTGTCATTTGGTGAAAATGGACACTATTTTTTATTTGATGTGAAATGGTTCAAGATAGTTTGTAGAGGGCCAAATGCAACTGTAAAATCGGATCCAAGTGAATTTTTTGCAATTGATTCATCAAAAACATTGAGCATGGAGTCCTTTGACACATTGGTGTTGCCTCGTCACTATGAGCAAGTGCACATGCTATGCTATAATGTTTCTCATTTTATTGCAAGTAACTTTAGTATTTGAGTTTTTGATATGTTCTAAAATAGTAATTTTTGCAGCTGTTTTTTCAACCAGATCGACTAAACAAGATATGGTGGTTTGTAGCTCAAGTTGAACCACGTTCACGACGAGTATTTGAGGGTGCAAATGTTGAGAATGAAATGGAAAACCTTCATTTTAACTATGAGATTGAGCTACCTAGAGATGTAATAAATCGTCAAACCATACTTGAAGCACCCACTTCCATAGATGTTGATAATAGAAATTCTAAGATGATAAAATAATTTTTTTAAGTGAGAGTGATGATGAAATTCATCTAAGAGGAGATGAATTGCAAGATGTTTCGCTGATGAAATTGATTCTTTTAATTCTGAATAAAAATTGATTATTGCAATTCTGAATGAAATTGATTCTTGCAATGCTTTTAAATGATTGTTATTTAGCCAAAATAGAGACTCATTTATGGTCAAGTAAGTGAAAAGAATAGACATAGTTTGACTTCAATCCCATTTTTTTTGGAGATAATGTCGGTGACGATAGATGTACGACTTCATGTTCCAAAAAAATTCTCATTTTTTAACAAATGTTGCAAAGGCAGTAAATCAATAAAAGCATGTGAGTTAATGAAATCACCACCACAAACTATGACAAAATCAAGTGTTTCATCATAGTCAATCCCCTTGAATTGAGCATATCCCTTGGCAACTAGTCTTGTTTTATAATTGTTCACACTACCATCTTAATTAAGCTTGGTCTTAAAGACCCATTTGCAAACAGTAACATTTTGTATCTTTGATGGAGGATCAATAATTTTACAAGTATCTCAAACAATGCATCATATACTCACCTCACTTTTCATTACATCAAATCACTCTTTTGTTGCTACAGTTTCATTCACACTTGAAGGAACATCATCAAACTTAAGGTAGTAATAAGGGCAATAAAAATTAAACAATCATCAACTTGTAATTGCTTCTCTCTTCCTTGTATTTGAGCCTTGATGGTTGCATTTGGGCTCTGATACCATGTTAAAATCAAAGGTTATGAACCTCATATGGATACTAAAACCTTGAAAAAAGCATCAAAGGTTTCACTTATATCTAATAGATAGAAAACTAGCACACAATTCAACCTATTTTGCATCTAATTGGCAAGAGCTTTTGAACACCACAATAAAACTAGAAATAATTGATCTTCACATCCTGTCACACATGTGGAAAGTATAATACTTTGCTTAGATTCAGATCTATTCATTAGACACAAAAAATATCACATTCATCATTCATCAATTCCTCTGCAAAGAGCAAACTTGCCAAAATCACCATCTCTTGATAATCTCTCGAAGTATGTACAAAATGAGCTCTCAATCCATATCAAATGATCTCGGATATGAGATTAGGTAGAGTGCCATTAGAGTAGACCCCTGGCTATCAAAGCCTTAGATCATGCATAATTACCCTCTTGGTAGCTCGAGTCAACTGTCTTATAAAAGTAGGTGGTTGCCCTTATCAAAAATCCCAATCATCTAGGAACACCATGATATAATTCACTTTAGAAAAATATTTATTTAACTAATTCCATTTCATTATGAACATGCAAAAAAAAAAATCCAGAAAAATGTCAATTTTGGGTTACACATGGCTTGATTCTCGACCATATAGTATCTAGACACGGGATCGCCACAAATCAGGATCATTGTTGATCTACCACTACCAGGAACGATCCACGAGGTCTACATCTTTATGAGTCATGCTAACTATAACAGGAACTTCATTCTAGATTTTGCGGAGTTAGCACGACCAATTTACAAATTCACAACGGATCCACATTGGAACGAGGAAGCCCTAAAGGCTTTCCAAAAACTTAAGGATGCATTGGTTTCAGCACCAATCTTACGGCCACCCAATTGGTCAGCCCTTGCTCTATCTCGTTAACAAAACTTGCAACACATGGAGAATTACTCGATGACTACTTCTGTTGTTAGAGTTTGATTTTTGAATAGTAGTTCGCAAGGGAAAACAACACTACATGGCAAATCATGTGTCGCGTATCAAAGGGAAGGAGGTGGCAACCCAACCCGACGATGAGCTGCCTGATGTTGACTTATTTTACGTAGACACAGTACCAGAATGGGCTGCCGACATAGTTGAATATCTAATGAGGGGCCAACCAGACAAATCACTATCAAAGGCGGATCAATGGAAATTGATCTTGAAAGCTAGACCTTATCAGCTGATTGCCGGCCAATTGTATCGAAGAAGACCAGATGAGATTCTTCGACGATGTATTCTTTCTCATGAGGCCACCCAAATCATTTCGCTTTCACATGAAGGCATGAGTGGAGGCCATTTTGCATCCAACATTACAGTTCACAAGATCCTTCAATCAGAATGCTGGTGGCCAACGATTAGAGGTGATGAAGCCTTCACAATACTTCATGAAGCTTCAACGAGCTACACTGAACAAGACTACGATGTAGTCATTGATTTAGGAGCAACATCACACATCACCTGCAACAAGAAAATCTTGATCGACTTCAAAGAACTCGAAAACAACGGAGCAGTGATTCTAGGTGATAGGAACAGACACGATGTCAAAGGCATCGGGACTCTACAGCTGCGAACATTGTCAGGTCAAGCAGAGCTGCCAGGAGCACTCTACGTACCTTCACTAATAAAAGATCTGCTATCAGTCTCCAAGATGACAGATCTTGAAATTCGAGTTTTATTCGATGACAATACATGCCGCATGATGGAGAAAACAACAAACAAATTGTTGACAGTTGGATGTGGAGAAGGAAACTTCTACCAAGCCAAGATAATCAGCAATTCTGATAGCATATTAAATGCATCAGAAAATGAAAATCAGCTCTGGCACAGGAGAATGTATCATCTAAACATGAGGAGCTTGTATGACATGTGCAAGAAAGACATCGTCGCAGGTCTAGAGATATCAAGACTCGATACTAAGTTCTGCGAAGCCTGTTAGAAAGGCAAGCAACATCGGAATCCATTCACACATGAGGGAAGAAGAGCCAAAGAAGTTCTTGAGCTCGTCCACTCAGATGTCTGTAGACCGATGAAAATGGATTCGCTCTCAAGATCAAGGTATTTCTTGACGGTCATGGATGATTACAACCGGATGACTACGATCTACTACCTAAAGAAGAAATCTGAAGTGTTTGACTCTTTCGAGAAGTTCGTGGCATTTGCAGAGCGACACACCTCAAAGAAGATTCAGATCATCAGATCTAACAATGGAGGTGAGTACAAGAGCAAAGAATTTTCAAAATTCTGCCAAGAATAGGGGATAGAGCATCAATTCACTCCTGCATACACTCCAGAAACAGGACGCTAGTCGAAGGAGCCAGATGCATGATGGCCACATGCTCGATTGCCAAGTCAATTCTGGACTGAGGCAATAGCTGCAGCAGTACACCTGCAGAATAGATCAACAACGACAACGATGGAAAACAAGACACCGTACGAAATGTGGACAGGTAGAAAGTCTGATCTATCATACATACGTGTGTTTGGATGTGTAGGATACAAGCACATTCCAAAAGAAAAAAGAAGCAAGCTCGACGATAAATCAGAGCAAACAATCATGGTCGGGTACTCGAACGGATCGCAAGTGTACAGACTCTACAATCCAACCACGAAAAAGGTTGTTTCGAGTAAAGATGTGAAGTTCAATGAGTCCACATTCCGTGGACTAAAAGATGAGAATGGCCATGAGATCTTCACACTGTTGCCAATTCGAGAGGGAGATCGAGGACAGACGTCAAATCAAAATGTTGAGCCACAGACTCCAGAGTAGCAGGAAGCAGAAGATCAACCCCACGAACAAGAAACGTTCGAACAACAACGAAACGAACCCAAAAGGTCAACAAGACAAAGAAGACCTCCAGATCGATACGCTGACAATCTTCAGTGGAGCGAAGACACACAATTCGAGTATTACAGCTTCACTAAAGAGCCAACAACATATCAAGAAGTTGTCCAGAGTCCAGAGGGAGAATTCTGGAAGCACGCAATGTTAGAGGAGATCAAGTCGATGAGGCGAAACAAGACATGGACACTAGAGCCACTGCCAAAAAAACAAAAAGATCGTCAATTGCAAGTGGGTGTACAAAAAGAAAATGAAATCAGATGGCACTGTTGGCCGTTACAAAGCAACTTGTCGCGAAGGGCTAACACACAAAAGTATGGTGTTGATTATTTCGACACATATTCGTCGATGGTCAAGATGACAAGCATACGGTTGCTCCTTGCATACGCTAATTCATACCAGATTGATGTAAAGACAGCCTTTCTCCACGGAGATCTAGAGGAAAAAATTTTCATGAAGCAGCTTGAAGGATTTGAAGACCCTGACAATAGACAATATGTCTGTCGGTTGCAGAGATGCATTTATGGTCTGAAGCAGGCATCACGAGCTTGGTACAAGAAGCTCGACGGTCTTCTGAAGTCTCTAGACTTCAATCCTACACAACCAGACTGCAATGTCTACAAAAAAAGAGTAGGAAAAGATTTTGAATGATTCCCTTATGATAGGTAACTTCTTGATGCTAATCAAGGACACGAAGAGTCAGATTTCTGATAATTATGAAATCATAGATCTAGGAGAAACAACAAAATGCCTCGTCCTGGAGATCAGAAGAGATCGAATAAAAGGCGAAATACATTTGAGTCAGTCTGAATACGCCAGAAAAGTGCTGAAGCAGTATCACATGATGGACTACAAAAAAAAAGCACACCAATGATAGCTAGAGCCAAGCTGATGAAGCAGGATTACCCGAAAACAGAGGAAGAAAAACAGAAGATGGAAGGTATACCCTACCAAAACCTAATCGGTAGTCTGATGTACCTTACGATTTGTACCAGACCCGATATAGCTCTCTCTGTTTATGCTTTAAGCCAATTCTCTTCCAATCCTAGCATGACACATTGACAAATGGCAAAACGAATCCTACAATATATGAAGGGTACCCAATATATGGGATTAACCTACAGAGCAGAGAACTAAAGGAAAGGATTTGAGCTGCACCACCACAGTGATGCAAGTTGGGCGAGCTGCAAAGATGACAGCAAGTCCGTAACTGGAGGATGTTCAATGGTGTGCGGAGCAACAATCAGTTGGATATGCAAAAAGCAAACCTTGGTAGCTCAATCCTCATGCGAAGCTGAATATGTCGCAGCTTCAAAGGTGGCGAACGAGGTAGTTTGGTTGAGATGATGTTGGAGGCAATTGGGATACCACAAGGAGGACCATGCACGATGATGATGGATTCTCAGAGTGCCATTTATTTGTCCCGGGATCTTGTCTTCCATTCAAAGACAAAACACATACCTCTGAAGTACCATCACATTCGAGATTTGATCTCGAAAGGAGAGCTCATCTGTTGATAATACAGTTGCTCTCTCTTGTCCATCTCCTTGTTTTCTACTCTCTTGATTGCTAGAATAATTTCTGTTTTGTGATTTGTAGTCGCGTGTCTAGGATCCTGCAAGCTTTCGCACAAGAAAATTCAAAAGAAACAAATTCGTTCGGGATACAAAATCCGTTCGCGACAGTGCGGAGCTTGTATTTTAAAAGTTCTCCTTTATACTTTAGTGATGCTTCTCATACTGGTGATGTTACTGTCATTTCTTCTGTTGAAGGAACTCAATAGGGGGATCTCTTAGCTGGTCATCTCTTTGCTTTGGCACATTATCGCGCATTGCGTGCTACAACTTCAACTTTCTCCAACTATTTATTCTCCTCTATTGCGGATGATACTCATATTGTGGGGCCTGCTAGTGAAGTCGTCCCTGCTTTTTTGCATTTCTCAGCTCAAACTTTCTTCTATTGAGCTTATAGTGAACAGGTCTAAGTGCGTTGCTTGGTGCCCAAAAGGCCTTCCAGCAAATATCTCCTTACCTGAAGGTTTCAATACTCAGCTTGGGATTAAGGCATTGGGTGTTCCCATTGGTTCTTCTGGATATGTCACTTCATTTATGCGGGAAGCTTTGGACGGATTTGCTCATCATTCTGATTTGTTGCCAAACCTTGGTAATTCTCATATTGCATTTGGAATTCTCACTCAGTGCTTTGCTCAACTCCTTTGCCTGACATATTATTCTTACTTCAGAATTTTGATGATACTTTACTGGGCATATTTGGTCGCATTTTGGGGCCATGAACCTTTGACACTTGTGAAGATCAGTTTTCTAAGCGGCAAATTTATCTTCCTACCTCCTCTGGTGATGTTGGCCTAGTATCTTCTGCTTGCATCGCACTAGCTATTTTTCTCGAAAGTTGGGCTCTTGTTGCCTCTGCACTAGTCTCCAGGTTTCAGAAGGGTAACCAGGCTCTTCTTCTTGATACAGTGGCTCATGTGGAGACTGGCAATTTTGCTTTTCAACACACTCTTCGCACTACTCGAGGTTTACTTCCACCGCTTGTACAGCCTTTTGTGCCTCCCTTCGAATCTTTGGTGACAAATCAGCGATTGGTTTTTCAGAAGACTATTATGGAGCATCTTCACACTTATTCCTTCGGTCAACTTATCAATGATTCACCTTCTGATGCAGTTCAAACTCGTCTTCTTTCTTGTGTTGGTCCAGGTGCAAGGGCTTGGTTGGTTGCACGTCCAGTTCTTCCACTCTTGCGACTCAACAATATGATTTGTTTATAACTGCCCTTCGAATCAAATTGGGACTTCCACATCAAATGTTAATTGGTCTCTCTAAGTATTCATATGAGCATGTGTTGGATTCCATTCGTGATGCCCTTGCTGCTATTGCTCATGATAGTAATTTTCATGTTGTTCGAGAACAGACACATTTTACCAAGGCCTTCTTCGCAATCTTCTCAATGACAAGTTGACCTTGTTCTCTCGTGTGATAGAATTCGTACTCTAGGAGATGTCATTGTTGATCCCTCTCGTCAGGACCTCTTTCGTCGTTCTTCCACCATGCAAGTGGCTGTTACATCTCACGCAGCTCAAAAAAAGGAGCGAGATTATAATGATCGTGCACCCAGTGAAGATTCCATCTCCTTTGCCTTGAAAACATATGGTTGTCTTCACAAGAAATTTAATGATTTTTTATCTTTATGTGCGGAACTTATGGTAAAACACCACAAGGACAAAACATTACCTTACCATCCGTCATTGTTTCTTTCTACCATCGACGTATTTCTATTGTATTACAACGTTCACAGGTGCTTTCAATTTTTCGACGGGCTCAATTTGCGGGAGCGATTGCTTCAAAGCTTCCTGCATTACCTATTATTGGATCTAGTTTAGTTAGTGATTTACATCAGTAGTTGGCTTTGAGTAATTAGCTCTCTATTTTAAATTTTTACTTACCTGTGGGATAGCTTAATTCATTATTGTCGTTCTACGGTATTATTTAAAATACTTTACTCTTCTTTTATGATCATGGGTTTTCCCATCATTTTTAATAAAAGCAAGGATATTACTATTAAATCAGAGTAACATACATTCAGACTGACATAATTTTAAACGCAATAAGACAATTAATTGATGCAAAAAATAATAAACACAAGTCGGCTGAAATAGCGAGCACAAGACAATTGCAGTGATAACCATGTACTCGGAACTAGTTCTGGTTTTGTAACATCTTCGATGATGCAAAGGTCAATCGATAGCTTATTCTAACTCTTTGTCTAAATCTAATCGATGTGATAACATCTATTGTGTCTACTGATTGATTACAATGATCATTTGATTCCAAATGTAATCGCTTCTATACATGGATAAGCTATACATTTATTCAGACATATATACAAATGTATAGAGACATTGAGCTCCTCCATCCATTCCATTGTAGAGAGCCATGCTCATTTTTCAATTAATCTAAGTTCTCTTTAATCTCTTATGTTGATCTTGATTGGTGTGTGTGAATGCTAATATGATCAGTTCACTCCTATCTTGAATTTGAGCATCAAATGGAACAAAGAGGAGGGTGGCAATGAGGCTACGAGGAGAGATTTGATGATGAGGAGGTTTTGGATGATGAGATGGAAAATGACAGGTGTGAGGATGTGGGGTTTATTGTTGAGACAAGCCCAGCTTGCATCTATATGCAATGTAGGATACACCTAATGGATTTGACAATGAAAAAAGGGAGCAACGTCTTGACAGTGGCAGAGATTAATACAATCAACACATCGATAGAGATTAAAAATACCATTTTCTGTCACATGATTCTATGAGTCCATTGTCCATCTATGAGACTCATGTACTTAGCTATTTTGTCATGAGGCACATGGATCATTTTCCATGTTTTTTTATCATATAAATTGTAATTATTTTGAAGTTTGGTACATTAACTGCTTCAAAATTCATATATGCTCATTGCTTTGTATGATGTGTAAGCATCACTCCATCATATCTGATATTGGATAGTTAAAGTTTAGTTCCCTGATTTTTTGAATTGCAGTTTGCCTATCCCCTAGCCCTTCGGTCATTCTCAACCAGAGTTTAAATTTGGATTCCACGATACTTGTGAACCATGATATTACGAAAAGGTTGCTAAATGGCTCCATAACTCGTGAGTCATTACCGTGTATGATTGAGGATTGTATCATTGTAAACAATAAACTTGCGTCTGGACTGTAAGAAAATCACAGACTGTTGTTTTTTCCACCCTCTACACACACACTCACCCAAAAAAAAAACCAAGAAAAAAATTCAAAGAAAAAGGGAATCGCCCATTCCAGAACGATCCAGATTTCCAGAACTGTCACAGAACGCTATCAGAACACAGCATTCCAAAATGCTGTGCTTCTACGGTTGGAATTTTCCTCAATGACTTACTACATATTAATGTAGCTCTAAACAGAGATGTGTCAGGTCTACATTTTTCTGTTGTTTGTCACAATTTGTATAGTCCATGTGAAAAGGAGAACCTAAATAAGAGAGCCGCATGGAAAATCTTCAACCTGATTTTGTACGATCCTGACAATAAATCTAAAAGGATGCTGTTGCTGCCTGGATCTTTCACCACACTCAATTTTGTTGTGGAAATCCTTTAGAGCCCCTTGGTTCAATCAACTGTCTGGTCTTGACCAACCCATGTATAGAACTTTCGATGAGAAATAGTTAGAACTAGTCCAGCAACAAGACCTAGAAAAAGGCAGCAAGGAAAAGACTGAAATGTGCTGCAGTAAGCCTGACTGCTCATAACCAGGGCGGGGTGAGGCTGTGAGCAATGGTGCGAGCACGCAGGCCAGAGTGTCCCCAGTGTTCAAGCCAAGGGCCAAGGAAGCAGATTGTGGTGGGGCTAGAAAAGTGGGAAAAGGTCGGTCAAGGAGTCTGCTCACAAAGTTCTAATGTGATTTCGCAGCAGCAGGCAATGGTAGCTTATAAAAAATTTCCTAAGTTTCAGTTCTTTTTTGTTAGGGGTTTATCACATATGGCCCCATTGGTAATCTCATTTTCTTCGTATCTATCAATTCACGAGAACTACGAATTCCAGCTCAAGCAAGTCACTTTTGAAGACACTTTCCATATACCCTTCCTGTAAGGGAGGGCCAAATTACTCAACTTTCCATATACCCTTCCTGTAAGAGAGGGCCAAATTACTCAACAGATATGGAAACTAGTAGAGGACTTATGCCCTTCAGTAACAGCATCACAAATGACAAGTTTTACTTTCTTTTCAAATTTGATTTGCTGCAAACCAAATCACAGTTACATAAAACAGATGCTTTTCATAGGCATATAGAGAATCCACAAAAAACAGCCCATTGATTTTGAGCGAATTTGCTAAAGGGAGTCTACTACATAACCTGATATGGTCAACAAAACTTCATATATACACGGAAAGGTGGAGAGCCTTAAAACCAAAATACACTGTGCATGGCAGCTTCAGTTCAGATTTACGCCCTGAGTGCAGTTGATTTTGTATCCACCACCAATGCAGATCCGTATACTTCAAGGAAACTTAAACAACTAAAAATCAGCATACTCACGGGTCAGTCAATTTGGCATTGCAAAGAAAATTAGGAGTGAAGACAGACTTTTAAAGTATGAGCTCACTTAGAGCTCTACAAGAAACATGGACTCCACTTGAATAGGCATCAGCATATGGGAGGACAGTTACAAGAGGTTTAGAAGATACAGATGTGTCAAGACTGACTTATAGTGTGCACATGCTGAAAATTATGCACCCTGCTCCTTGTAAGGAGTCCAAATCAACTTAGCTGGATCTACTTCCAGACCACCTCTTCCTGCAGCTTTTAAATGACGATCCAATAGCTTAGGGTCTGCACAAATGACATGCTGACCTTTCCGGTATTGAATAAGTTCCAAAGACTGCAGCGTACTTATGACATCTTCTGACTTGATAGCTGTCATGTCACTTAGGTCCTGACATTGAATAGCAGTGACAGTAAGACTTAACAGTGGTAAGCCTTTTTCACTTGACGTCTACAATTAGAAGCACATTAACCAGAGTATTTCTTTCTGGCCTTATGGATAGAAGGCAATACCTTGATAGAAACATTTCCTCTGTGTTTTTTCAGTATCTCAAGTAGAATTCTCGTCCAGTATCCTCTATAACTCAGTAAGCCAAGATCTGATAATGGTCGTTCTGGCGTCCCAACCTTGCCCTCCTTCTTAGAGAGTTCATATGCTGGAAAAACATCAAAAAAGCATAAATGGTACATCGTCATGTCCTGCATACTGAAGTGCAAGCTATCATTCTTCACATACATTTGACTGTATCTACAGTAAGCATGACTTTAATCTGTCTTCACTCTCCTAAATCAGAGAACTTAGGTGATTTGAAAAAGGCTAAGACATACCCATCATGCTATCCTTACCTACCCTGAATCCAGACCTGATCCCTTTTTCAAGTCTCTGGAAAGGGTAGGGTTGGCGATCATTTGATGATAACAACAAAATGATTTGTAAAAATAGCGGTGCTGATTTTGTAGATGATGTTTCACAAGATGTACGATTCAGGAAAATAACAAAAGCATCATAACAGCAGTTACATGTATGACCTTTGAAACTGCTCTACAAGCTGGAAATGCTGTCTGCAGCACAAAGTATGCTGCGTGGCAAGACCATGCTACTCATGTAAAGAAAAGGATCTCATAAAAACATGATGAACTTTTGTGGCAAATGAAAGCCAAGCACACACCAGGTTGAACTGAAGACAACACCCTAAGCAACAGTAATTGTCCCTCATCCTCTCCTTCAATGAGGGAAAAAACCAAATTCTCATTATTGATCAAAACCTAGTACAGAAAGAGGGGACTCACAAAAAGCTATCAGAAACTTCCCATATCCTTTTCGTTGATAAGGAGGCAAGGTGAGAATACAGGCCAAATTGTACCCTTCTTCAGAATGTTTTTCCTGGCATGGCATGCAGCAACCAGTTAAATGCCACTCTGATTACAATCATTTTGGCCTAAATTTAAAAGGATATTCCCAGCCACATAAAGCATACCAATCAACTGCGTGCAGTGTATAGGTCAAAACGAATCATAAGAAGAGCATAAGACGCCTACTTGGTTCATTTCACTGTTCCAGCTAAGTTTTACCCTTTTAGACTAGTGTAAAAAAACATGAGCTTTAGAGCACATTACTGATGAATCACTCTTTATTATCTGCATAAATTTGCTATCAATTCAAGCTACAATGCTGATTTTTCAATCATTAGTTGCATAACACCCAGCATCCATAAAACAACATAAAGTGGCACCATATTGCAGAGCAAAATAGAATAAAGTAAGAACTCTGGGAACGTTCTAATTCTGTCCAGTTATCAAGCAAAGAAGTAGCAGAGTATACCTTCTATGTTAAATCCTTCTAGTGCAATCAAAACTCATCTCGAAAGCTTGCAACTCTACCACTTTGTTGCAAGATCTAATTGGATTCGAAAATATTAGTTGTGACAAAGCAATCAGAGCCCCCATCAACAGAAAAGAATAACCTTCAACCTGATCTTCAAAGCTTAAAGGGATCATGACAGTGATTTTGGAAAACTAGCACATTGTCATCTCAGCATTACATAAATCGCATACCTCAGAAACACAAAAAGTTTGAAGCAAAATGGATAACAAATGACACCACATAGAATTCACCAGGTGGGCAGCGAACAAAGTTGGAGCAATGGTATCAGGTTCTGTAACCCAAACCATATGCAAGTTCATAAGCTCCAAAACCAAACACCTGCTTGATTTACTGTCAAAGCACTTAATATATGCAACCCCAACCATTATCTTAGGTACTTCTGTACATTATCGGTGTCATAAAATGAACAGCTTATAGAATATGCACCCTCTGGAATCAGCTTGAATGCTACAATATCTCTACCCAGATAATTGTAATTCTGACTTGCAGAAACGAAGTTAACAATACAAATTATTTTTCTGTTCAGTTTTCAGACTTAACAATAAGAAGCTCAGAAAAAAATTAATGCCTGCTGTTATATCATTCATTTACTAAGTCAAACCCTTCGCCAATGGGCTGCCCACTAGCACTCAAGGGAAAAAGTATTCTTTCATAAACAGTTCACTTGTTTTTTATCAGTGATCAGAGTATAAAATGAAAAACATCCTATTAAGAGATGTGCAGCAGTTACCTTGGAGAAGTAGCCGACCATATGGCATCCCCGATCATCACACTCGCAAAGTATATAAAATAGAAAGAGATCCACGTCATAGTAAAGTGTCTTGTGGTCTAAAAACAACTTGGCGAGGTAGCAAAGATTTTGACCATAGATCTTGTTCTTTTTACCATCCACCTACGCAGCACAACATCAAGCATGAGTGCTAGGAGATGATTAAGCCGCACCCACTTTATTTTCCCAAAAGCTGCTTGCAAAGTAAAAGTGAAAGTGCTTACTTCAAACATTGACAAGGAGCCATTCCGATAAATTTCATCTCCTGGTGGATGCTTTAGATCACATTTTCGCTAAACAATCGAGGTTTGTTAGCAAACACCTTACACTGAAATATGCAATATTTGCTACACAAATACGGTAAAGGTATACATAAGATGTGACAAATAAGCAAATAGTCTGGAGATTACTGGAAAATAAATGAAATGGAGAGTATTGCAATAAACTAAAGTACTGCCCTCTACTCATCAATAACCTAAGCTCAATAGAATTGATCAATACACGACACCCGCAGCTGAACAAGCAAAACTGAACATCCATTGAAATTTGAAACCATCGCAAAAATCATCAAATCTATAAAGTCAAACTGAAAAAATGAATATTCCTAACAGGGTATTTGTGCCCCCAATTGTATAGCTTGATAATTTGTGTATTTACATTGCGCTGCACGAGCTGAACGTTCCAATGAAACTGAACACTGACATGGATATATATAGCTGGAGCAATTAGCTACAACTGGTAGATAAACTCAGAAAATAAAACTTGCACAATTGTGTCATAGGAACAATAAAGCCAGCATAATATATATTAGAGATAAAAATTAGAATATGTTTGCAGGATGCATTGATTCAAATAGTTATGACATTCCGGAAATTCGTACAGAATGTGTCTCATTCCTTATGTATGGAACAGAACATCACAATAAAATTCTTAGAAACAGGTATCTATGGATAGAGGTTACTCGTAATAAAACACCATTCAAGGCATACAGAGATGTAGATTGTACTAAGAAGTCTGTCAGTTCGTCAATGCATAACTAGAATAGATTAGATAATCTATGTGGAGGGAGACTAGTAAACCTTAAGACAGGAAATGTACATAATGGTTGATTTCTGTTTGGCCTGAGAAAAAACATAGTCATGTGATAACTGCCCACCAAACTGGACCCTTGCAGCAGTAATAAGCTCATAGAAAGCACTTTTTATTTTACCAAATCAATGTTATGTTTCTTCACTACCTTTGCTCCTGACAAATGTACGCAAGTTCCAAACCCATCCCAAGCATCAAAGAGAGTGACTTATAATTTTGATAGAATAATTGCTGTCACTTATGATATTTTCAAAACTTTATTCTGATTTGAGAAAATAAAAGCTCGTAGTACACTTACTGGCTCTAATACCTTACCATGTGCCTTGCCAGCTGCTCCTTCCGCTTCAAAAAAGTGAGACAGAATTCACAGAAGAACAATTTGTTGCAGTCGCTGTATTCTGAAGGAAATGGGGAGAAGTACCATGTCTCAATCTCATATTTTCCAAGTTCTATTTTTCCAATGTTCTTCACTTTGGTGAATTCCTCGTGTTCTCGAAGACTTGCTTGATCAAATTCTTCATGACCCTGTCAAAAAAACAGATTCATGCTATTTGGCCTCTAGTTGCATACTGTCATATAATACAACAAAAGCAGAATCATCTTAAGAAACTATTTAGTCAACGGCCAGCCAACCTTTAGCAATTTTCTACCTCTATCCTCGACGTTGCCTACTGACCAGTCTGTAGAGAGAACACCTACAAATCTTACAAGTGGACATTATTATTCTGATAACCACCTAGTATGAACATTGGTCTGTTTTGATTATTCAACAGCACTCGGTTTCTTTTGAAGACCTTTGTCTTGTCAAACTCAGATAACAAAACAGAAGCACTATTGTATGAATTGATATGGCACTTAAACAAAATTCTTTCCATCTCCCTAATCGAATAGATCACTGTTTACAAGGAAAAATGGCTGGAAAACCTTTCTTCAAAAAGGTCGAACACCACACTCAATGTGACTAGGGGAAGGTTTCCAGCTTGCAGACGTAGATTGGTTTAGTTGAAAGGTGGGTACTCCCGAAGCTCTGGAGGTCAAGCAATCTAAAGGCCGAGATACGTTAGTTTTCAAAAGTTTAAGAAGTAATATCTCCTGCAAAGCAATCCTAGACCAAGACATGGGACAATAGCCTTCTACAATCACATAGTTTGCACTCCTTGTTTACCTGTACTTGAGACATGTCAGCAGATTTCCTAACATGATAACGCAAAATTATACAGATTTCGTAACAATCAAGTAACTCTTCAGTGGTCTCAGATGTTATCACTGACAGTGCTATCTCCTGGATTTAATTCTGTCTGTTATCGTTATTTTTAGTGATAAACATTATGTATTTCAGATTGCATTTCTATTTCAGATTATATTTCTTTAGCTGTTTTGTGGAGTTACTAAGCTCCCTGGCTACTACACACTTGAGATGTACTACTTTGTCTTATATGTTTTTTGGCATCAAAAGACATTAATAAAGCTTTCTTTCTTTCTTCTTTCTCTCTCTCCCTCCTGCAATTCTCCCAGCCTTTTAGTCGCTAATTTGCAGCATGTTTTGCCTGTTTTCAGCACTAATTTCAACCCAATTTCAGCCATCATCTCTAGCCTCTTTCTCACCTATTTTCCCCAGCCATTCTACGAGATCTTTACGACGCTGGTTTTAGCTGCGTTTTTTTAAGATTCTCAAACCCGATTCCAGCCTGTTTCATCCACTATTGGCAGCACAATTTAGTAGCTCGATTCTTGGATTTGTAACCCTCTTCTTTCCCCCTGTCAAAAATGCGTCAAATGTCCAATGTGGATCTGAGATTCCAGCCTTATAGCAACTTTCTTTTTCCAAGATTTATGCACTACCATGGCCAAAAATGATGGAGATACCTACTCCCAAACCACTAGTCCTTTGCTATACAAATTTGGTGAAGTGCTAGAACCACTTTAGGTTTGCTTTTTTCTTTTGCCTAAGACACAAATAAAAAGAAACCAAAAAAAATTAGAATTTAAAAAGCAAGATCGTTCCAATCTGGAACCCGCTACTTCAGCTCTTCAATATTTCTTCTAGACTTTTAGAACCCACAGTGAGGGCAATGTTTTTCTTAGTAGGGGAGTGTTATGGACCTACAATACCATTAGGGCTTATGGGCCCATGACCCATTTTGATTGACTGAACCAGTGGGTATTGTATTCAAAAAGCAAAATTACTTTCAAACCAATCGTTATTTTTATTCATGAGAATTGGGCCTCTAAAGGAGGGGGTACACCATCTTTGGAGGTAAATGTTGCCCTCCTCCTGCACTTTTCAAATCAAGGATTCAGCCCTGATTTCACTGGAGTAAAAATAGGAAGCAAAGACATTCATTCGGTAGCTATAATATGGTTTCTTTGAGCTCTTTGTAGAAGACTCATTGCTCTTCCTTGTAGACAATCAGCTATTGACTATATTTGAAGTTCTTTCAATAACATTTGTTGATGGATGCTATTTGCTTTATCTTTTATGCTTCATGTGATGCTAGATATGCGATTGAGTTCATGACAAAATTAGCTGAAAGTCACATTTCAAAAAATAAGACACCCTTTGAAATTTTAGATTATCACCTCTTCAACATGTATCTCATCAATTTTCCGCTTTTGATGACGTGTCATCTTTGGGCCTCCTCCCTGCACAAATTACAAGCCACAATTCACCATGAAAACAACTTGTTGCTTGAAGATGACAAGTCACGAAGATGAGCAAAAGTACTCAATCAAGTCAAAGCTACCAACATGGAGTGACAGGCAAAGTCAACAATGCAAAGAACCTTCACCTCTCCATGTACAAAATTGACAACCCTATATGGCTGTCAACCTCAAATTTGAAAATGGGCATGCTGATGCACAATTGGTATATTAAAAGAAAACCACTTCAAGATTGCACAACAAAAAAATCAGAAAATTAAATCTACCTTTTCCTCCGTCTTTTCATCCGCATCAGTTTCCACGGTCTCAAGGTCAAGTTGTTCAAGCCTAACCCACTCATCAAGCCTTCGATTGACTACATCAGCAAATAATAGAAATTGGAACATGATGTGAATTTTGGTCCTAGTACATGAAAACTTCATACATAGAAGTTACTTGCCTTTATTGAAGCCAAATAAGTGTACATTAAATCATTAATATCTCCATTGGAACCTCACAAAGCATGTGGAGGGATATACCTTTCATCCATAAAAAATTGTTATTGAAACTCTACGACATCTTTACTAACATAAGCACATGTCATCCATTATCCATACCAACTTAATGTACAACTAATTTGAAGCCTAGAATTGAAAGACTTAAACCTTGCATTTTATCAATGATCTTATCAATGCCTAAGCTCTCCCAATTTGGTCTTAAGAATTGATCATTTTTTTAGTAGGTTGAATGAAAGTACATAGATATTGATTAGTTTTAGGCGAAAGAAGTATCAAAATAGAGGTGCAACTCATAATAGACATCTTGATCTACCTTTCAAAGTATGAAATGCAAGCTCTTGCATAAGGAAAGCTATTGTGTTGTTTGCTCTCCAATATCAACAAAATTGTACCCAAACTCCCTGCTATCTATATTTATTCTTATCAAGAAAAAGAGACTATTCTATCCAAACATAAGCCTCCAACTTGGTCAAATTTTCTGTGGAAAATTTATTGGCGTTTATAGCAAAACTGGGTTGCCCCAATAATGGTAGGATCCTGATTCCTAATGTTTTCATCAAAGTTAAATTTAAAAATGAAGAAACCTCTACCAAGAGCTTTGAACCATACATGCACTGCGTTTCTGAAATGCGTTTCAGAATCGCGTTCAGAAACGCGTTTCAGAATCGCGTTCAGAAACGCGTTTCCAGAAACGTTTTTTTATATATATTTTATTTTTGGTTTTTTTATGGGTAATATGGGTATCAGATGAAAGCTCTAATTAAGAGCATAATTACTGTGTAGTTTGTCGAAAAAAATAATTTTTTTTTTTTTTGCGATTCTGGGTTCTCAGAAACGCGGTTTCCGAAACGTCTCCTCCCAGAAACACGATTCTGTGC
The DNA here is from genome assembly GCA_029204225.1 of Diphasiastrum complanatum. NCBI lineage: Eukaryota > Viridiplantae > Streptophyta > Lycopodiopsida > Lycopodiales > Lycopodiaceae > Diphasiastrum > Diphasiastrum complanatum. The sequence goes on from MU833171.1 coordinate 50,499, forward strand.
AACTATGCTTTGAACCAATAAAGTCTACTCCTAGTTATAAAACCATCTCAATTGCAAACAATAATCCAAGACAATGCTTTCATCCCTCTTTTTTGCAGTGCCATTGCCATTATGGAGTTGCTCTGTTCTACTTTCACATCCAAGCTCAATTGCTCTAGATTAATTGTCCTTTGTCATTGCTATCTACGATTGTAGAACTTAAAACCTATCTTGTAGAAGGGCCAACGATAGTTTCACCAACCTCAATAGCATCTCCACTCTTCTCACCCTTAGCTTGCTCGATTTACAACAATTGCTTAGAGCATGCTTTCTTTATTGGATCCCTCGATACCACTTTATCCAAAGCTTTATAAAAAATATAACTTTTGTCTTAGGATCATTATGATGTGTTACATCACTCGCACTTCATGTGCCCACGAATTTCATTCTTTCTGGCTTGTATTGATCTTCTCTCCTTCTTGGAGGTCTGTACCTTCCCTACCACCTCCCTCTTTGTCGTCTTCTCCTATCACCTCAGCACATTCTTGTACTTCCTCTACACTTATCCTTTTATTTAGCATATATAGTAACATACCATCCTCTCATTCACAAACTTCCTCATTGTGGGAATCCATCGTCTCCCTTTACTCCATCTCTAAACTCCATTATCTACATTTACATTTCAAGGGTTAGAAAAACTTTAGCATAGTTCATATAGTTGTGTATTGTATAGACATATCTTGCTTGAAGGTTCGATAAATTTTGCATAATCACCACACTATTATTGCTCATCAATTTCGAACAAATGTGTAAACAAAAATTCTTCTACAAAACTCAAACATTTTAAAACACCTTCATTTTTGGGGGAAGGGGACTAATGGATATTGTTTCTAGGCTATAATATAATGCTTAAAAATTGCATGGGTTTAGAGGTTTAGAATGATATTAACACAACATACTTAAATTGTTTACAGTGTTGATTGAAAATTCCTAACTGCACATTAGATGTCAAACTTAAAAATTGAAAGTCCAAACTCCAAAGAAGAAAATGTAACCCTAGCGCCATTATCCATATAATTGAGTTCGACAAACACTAATAACATATCTAAGCAATCTCAGCCTCTGTCGAAGACAAAGCAAAACGAACACTTGCAACCTCCAAAAGAAAAAAACTCCACAAGCTGCCCCAAACTTACGCTGCTTGTTTTCTTTCTCTACAGCCACCTGAACCCACATGAGATGCTTGCAAAATCGCATTAATTTGTTAAGAGCCCTCGCTGGTCAAATTTGACCTCCTGTAGGCTTCTCTCTCTCTCTCCCCCCCCCCAAAAAATGCGTGGCTAGAAAAAACCCTAACATCAAGCTCTAAAAAAATTTGAATGTGTTCCATAGTACGACACAAGTACGTTCCAAAGCAGCTCAAGACCTGACATAGGCATTATGAAAATTACGAAGTATTTATCTATTTCATAGCCAAGATTCTTGCAGAAAATATTAAAAATCGTTATTAAACCTAAGCTTCAGTCTGTAGATTGAGAAAGTTGAACATAAAATATCTAGTTAGGCGGTCGAATTCATTTGTCAATTCTGAGCTCCTCCTAAGAAAAGCATTCTTAGTTGATATAGATGTTTACAGCCTTGAATTCAGATTGGAAAAAATCCAAAAGCAACATATGCTTCATGGACTTACACTCAGTATAATGAACGTAGTACTGGTAATCGTCTGGGCCTGAGGACAGCTTTTTTCTCTCTATTATCTTCACCGGATGTAATTTGTCATCCCTCCATTTGCATAATAACCTTGTTCCAACTTCCAATGGAAGGGACACGGATTTCCTTCTTTTCATGCTGGTTTCAGGAAGAAGCTCGGCATGGCAGGATGTCGAAGCAGGAAGCTGTGAATATATGGAGCGGCCATTGAGTTTGGGCTCTTTAAAGCCATTAATAAAATTATTAGTAAGGCTTTTTCTATTTTCTCGCACAGAATCCTTTGCTGCCATCGCTGCTGCTGCTGCATCCCCCTCGCTGAAAGCCGTAGCTGCTTTCAGAGACATGCCGTTGGCATCTGGCACATCGCTGGTGATGAAGTAGGAGTCATCTATGGATCCGTCCATACCCTGCTTCTACTGAGCTTTGAATTGGAAACGATGCAAGAGCCCTAGGGCTGTGGAGATCTTGTTGCCGAAAGCCTTGGCCTGGGGAATGCCCTTTCAGACTCTCAAGCGAGGCCCTCACAGAACTTTATTCTACACTTTCTAGACCTCGATCCCGACCTGCAAAGTGCAGAGGCATCTGCCCTATAAATCCTGACAAGAGGACGTCTCTCTATCAGCCTTCTGCCAACGCACTACCTACAGGTTGCAGATCGTGCCATTTCTTATCTGTTACAAATCCGCTTTCACTCAATTCAATCCTAGAAGAGTCGATTTGCTGCAATCCAGCGAGCAGTGATTGATTTTCTGTTGCGTCTGGTTGCAGATCCGCTTCCTGAAGCTGATTATAGCCAGATCTAGATCGATCGATCGATCGAGAAAAACAGAGAAAAAGAAAGAAAGAAAGAACGGGGGTTTGGGGTAAATTTCTAGGGTTTCATTTGTTAAAAGCTGGGGTGTCACTAGGAGGAGGTGTTGGAGAATTATTTTTTTTTTAAGTTAGACTCCAAAAAAAACTTGCATATTTTTTAAGCTTCTCCATTTTTTTTGATGACTATTACTCATAAAAGGGTGTCTATTTGTTTATATTAAAAATTGTCAAACTTTTTAAGATATTGATTTTTAAATAATTATGCCGATTCCATTCGTATACTTTGCTGGCTTTCCCCGAACATTGCTCCTAGGTGAGTTTGAGCTTTAAAATAATTTTTTTTGATTTTTTATTTCATTTAAAATGTAATGTTTATTTTATTAATTTTTTAAAATTATAATGTCTGGCCCTTTGAAACTAAGGCAAGCTTTTCATGATGTATATCACCTTGTTGGCCCCGCCTTCCAGGCAAGGTCCTTTGTAATCATATCAAACATTGACGTGCTTGTGTCCGAAATTAATTTTTAATTTTTTTTAATTTTTTTTTATTAAATTAGGTTAATTTTTAAGCTTGCCACGTATTTAAAACATATTTACGTTAATGATGGAGCTCGTTTTGGGGAGAAATTTGAATATCTGAAATATTTTAGTTTCGTATATCCGCGCTGGGTTCTTCTTTCCTCTACGCGTGGGTTTATGCATGGACGACAGGGTTCTTGCATGGCTTTCTCTAGGTTCGAGCCTTTCTAACCTCCTGCTGCTGCTGTGTTCCGTGTTGCTGCGGCTTCTAGAGTATTATTGCCAGGTTATTTAGCTGTCAATCCCACTTTCAGTAAGCGTATTTTATTTTGCTACTGACTTAGAGATTCTGACAGATTTAGAGGTTTTCTGACAACTTTTGGTGACAGCAGTAGTTTTGTAAGCTAAAACAATTGGTTCGATCTGATTTTGTTGGTTGGTGGTGGATTGGGTGGCTTTTATTCGTGATTTCTGTTCTTCCAGGTGATCTTATTAGAATGGTTTAAGGATACAGCTTGTTGATGTGGCGTCTTATCTTTCATTCTGATACTATTATGAAAATCCAACTAAAGAGACTCTTAACTCTCTAAACAGATTCCAGCAATTGCCAACTCCTGGTTGGAAGAAGAAAGTACAAATGTTTCTTTACATCTTGTCCAAGCGTGAAATTCTTCTTGTCCTTTTCACTGCGGTGCTGTCTTCCTCCAAAAAAATGTCGTTCCATCCTTCCGATTCCTATTATTTTTCCTGTCACCTCAAATTCGAGTGTCTTCAGAGGCAAAACAAGCACGGCTCTTTCTGCTAGTAATATGCATTGTCATAGCCATTTGGGTTCGATCCAAGCCGCTTACGCCCCTTCCATCTTCTGATTCATATCAAGTTCAAGAAGGTTCAAATCAATGTCGTCCCTCAAGGCGTCGTTCCACAAAGAGACGGTTGGCCTGCTCAAGCTCGTATGCAAATTTCACGGTCGAAGCGCATCAAAGCACGAGAAGAAGATACGCAGCAAAAAAATCAACTTCCGATTTCTATAAAAACTGCTCCATCAAGCCATCCTAGTATGAGAAAAAGAATTGCATCATATCCTCTGTTATCTGCTGATGTGGATGTAGACCACATCTCCATTGCAGCTGTCGTAACCACTCTGTCGCAGAATGCGAATGAACAAGAGCAGATTGTCACTTACAAAGATGAGCTTTGTGAAAGTATTGAAGCTTTCATTGCCCTGAATTACGAACAAAGAGTGAAGGAGCGGTAACAGTTTTTGGAGCTCCAAAATTTGCTCTATCTTCTGGACAATACTATGTGTTTCGTTGCTGGAATGATGTTGCAAGATGTTAATAGTAATTCCTGATGGAAGCTATTCATGTGGGTGTATGACTTCACTGTAATTGTGAAAAATGCAAAAATAAGTTTGGTAGAGGCCAAAAATCTTGTATATAGGATAGACACACATGTGTGGATCCTGTTACCACATGTGAAACTAGTGTACTTTTCATGTACCATAATCATATATGTTGTACATATGATTTAATTCAAGTTCTAGTGGCTAAAATGGCCAAAAACTAGTTTTCTAGAGATATGACACATGGCACCAATCTAATGATTGCATGAGCCAAATATTTTGAATAGGTGTCACATCCCATGTGTAGAGGACAGCTCACATGTGTGGAAATAGCTAAAGTAGGCGAGTTTTTGCTTCTAGAAGATTTCCATGAAGATCTCCATATAGTAGGAAAATAGACCAAAAATGCCCAAAATGGAAAGTTTTGATCCAAGTGTCAAATTGCATGATGGTGACAAGGCATCCTCACACGTGTGAGATCTGATGCATGATTAGTACCTCGAGCTCCAAAAGTGTATATATAGAGGCTTATTTGGCCATAATCAATGTGAGACACCAATCTTGGTTTTGGAAGCAATTTTGAGTGATTCTCTCCATTTGTCTACATTTGTTTTGATTGTTTTGAGGTTCTATTAATGTGTACTTGATTTTCAGGTTGGAGTCCATACTCAGACAGTGTTTCACACGTGAGAAACTAGAAAGTACACCTACCTTCAATTAATGATTGTTCTTGTTAGGATTTTGTATCTAGAATTGATCTAGATTGATCTTAATCTCAAGTAGATTGATAGATCAAGTAATCTGACAACCAATCCCTCTTGAGGATCAGATTAGGATCCACTCTTGGTCCTTTTTGTACTTTTTGCACATGGTATCAGAGCCTAGTACAAGAGGTTTTGTTGAAATTGATAGGGTTAATCCAAATCAAAGCCAAAATTAGCAGTTTTTTGGAAACTAGTCAAATTTTGTGTAGCGAGTTGGATTTGATAGCTATCCTCAAAATTTTTGGTCCAGATCTTGTTGTGGGCTGTAGGAACCATTTTCACACGTGTGAGGCCATACAGCTCCAGTTTTGACTGAGAAATTTCAAAATTTTGTAGAATTTGACTCACATACCCAATTTGAGTGATTTTTGGTGCAAAATCAAGCATTTTCTATAGTGAATCTAATCTTTTTGATTAATTCTTGGATTATATCAGCCAAAAAATTTAAATTGAAGCTTGAATTAGCTGCACTAATTGATCTTCTCTTATTTTTTGAGTGTATGGGAAATTGCTAAAAAACATAGATTAAGGATGTGATTTTGCAAGTTTGAGACTAGAATCTAAATTTCCATCATTCTAGATTGGTTCATGAGTGATAGGATTGAGTCTATAAGCTTTCTAAATTGCTAGAAGTCTTTAGGTTCAGATCTCTTAGAGAAACCATAAGAGTTTCTAGTGCTTTTTCACATTCAAAAATGGCATCAATGGGTGGTTTTTTGCTTGAAGCTAGTGAAAGACTTACATCCACTAATTATGCTACTTGGATAGTTCGAATGGAGTCTTTGCTTGTACTTCATGATCTTTATGACATAGTACTTGAGGTGGAAGTAGAACCTCAAGGAGGAGTTGAGTTGGTTAAGTACAAAAAGAGATGTAGAGTTGCATTACATTGCATAAAAATGAATGTAAGTAATGAACTTTTGAAAGAAATCTCATCTTGAACCACATCCAAAGAGGCATGGGATTCATTAAAAGCCATTTATGGATCCAAGAACACTTCAAGGATACTCATGCTTAGGAAAATTAGCACAAGTGGACCCAAAATGGTAGCACTTAGCTCTGATACATTAAGGACCCAAATTACATTTAGGATCAAATCTTTGAATAAGGAGTTGTCTTCTATAGATGATACAATCAAAGATGATGAATTAGTTCAAATCATTTTGAATGGATTAGGAGATGATTATTCCAATCTTGTTCAAACCTTTGCTATTCAAAATTCACTTCCTAGTATTGAAAAACTTCAAAGTGTGCTTGTTAGTGAGGAGAGTAGAATGCTTCATATCAAAAGCAGGATGAGTTCCTTATCTTTGAATGATGGTGATGAAAAAGCTAACTTTTCTTTGAAAGGCAAGAAGAAGAAGTTTCCATCCAAGAAGACTCAAGACATGGAGATGGAGAACAAAGATGGAGCATCAAGTTCCAAAGGCAAGAGCAAGAAGGACAAGAAGAAGCTAAAATGTTTCTTTTGTGCAAAAAAGGGACATTTTGCATTCGAGTGCTACAAGAAGAAGAATGCCCAAGAGAAGGACAATCAAGGCAATGTTGTGCTTGAGGAGGAGGAAGAAGGCAATCTATCTTTGATGGTATCCTCACCATAAACATCTAATCAAGACACTTGGTGGATTGATAGTGGGGCAAGCTCTCACATGACTCACCAAAAAGACTACTTTCTTACAATAGTTCTAAGAGATTTATTTTCACTGCAAGTGATCAAGAATGTGAGATTGTAGGTGTTGGATCCATTCCTTTATGTCTAGGATCATCTAGAAAAGTAGGTCTAGACAATGTTCTTTATGTACCTTCAATTACAAAGAACTTGTTGAGTGTAGGACAACTTATGGATAGTGGATTAGATGTACATTTCAAGCATGGAGCATGTTCTATCTTGACAGATGAAAAATGTATTACTAGTGGTTTCAAGCAAGGGAGGTTATTCAAATTGGATGCTAATGTGATGGTTGGAAGTGTGAACATGGCAAGGGAGGAGCTCACTCAAGTGGAATTATGGCACAAAAGGTTAGGCCATCCTAACTACAAAGCTATGGAGACCATGGTGACAAAGGAGCTAGCAAGAGGACTTCCCAAAACCATATCCAAGTGTGGCAAGCTTTGTGAAGCTTGTGGACTCTCCAAAACTAATAAGCTTCCTTTCAAGAGATCTTTGATAAGATCTAACTCTCCTCTTGACCTTATACACTCAGATGTTCATTCATTTTCACGTGAATCAAATGGTGGAGCTCTTATGTATGTCACTTTTATTGATGACAAATCAAGATACTCTTGGGTTTATCTCTTGTCTAAGAAAAGTGAATTTTTTGAGTCCTTTGTAAAGTTCAAAACTCTTGTGGAAAAGCAACTTATTACTAGCTTGAAAGTATTAAGAAGTGATAATGGAGGGGAGTACATCTCCAATAGGATGAAACTAATGGCATAAAGAGAGAGTATAATTGTACATATACTCCACAACAAAATGGAGTAGCTGAGAGAAAGAATAGGACACTATGTGAGTTTTGTGAAACTAATGGCATAAAGAGAGAGTATAATTGTACATATACTCCACAACAAAATGGAGTAGCTGAGAGAAAGAATAGGACACTATGTGAGTGTGCTAAAGCTATGAGATTAGATGCATCTCTTCCTATTTCATTTTGGGGAGAAGCTATTTTATGTGCAAACTTTCTTTGTAATAAAATGACTAATAGTGCCTTTAAAGGACTTACACCTTATGAAGTATTGTTTGGCAAAAAGCCAAATCTTAGTGATTTGAAAGTTTTTGGATGTACTTGTTATGTACATATTCCTTTAGAAACAAGGAAAAAGGAAGATGCCACTTCTTTCAAAGGCATCTTTGTTGGATATAGTGAAAGTAAGAAAGCTTATAGGATATATGATCCTATTACAAAAAAAGTTGTTGCTAGCAGAGATGTACTTTTTGATGAATCTCTCCAAGCCAAAGGAAAGGTGACTTCCAACAACACTCAACTTGTCAAAGATCATGCTATGGCCGAGGAAGAGCTTCATGAAGATGAAGACCAAGTGGAACCTACTCCAAATCCAAGGGTGCCAAGAAGATCAACAAGGACAAGGATTGAGCCATCAAGGCTCACTTATAGTGACAAAGGGGAGAAAAGGGAAGATTCTCAACTACTCAACTCTTATACTTTCTTGACTACTATGCTTGAAGGACCAACTAGTTTTGAGGAAGCAAATAAGTCTCAACATTGGAGGAAAGCTATGCAAGTAGAGTTTGATGCATTAATGGAAAATCAAACTTGGAAACTTGTTGATTTACCTTATGGAAAGAAGCCTCTTACTTGTAAATGGATATGTAGATTGAAATATAATCAAGATGGTTCCATTCATAAGCACAAAGCTAGACTTGTAGCAAAAAGTTTCTTGCAAGTCAAAGGCATAGATTATGATGAAACCTTTGCACCTATTGCAAAGCTTGTGACCATTAGATTAATCATATGTCTTGCAACTTCTTTCAAATGGGAGCTCTTCCAACTTGATGTGACAAATGATTTCTTGAATGGATTCTTGGAAGAGGAAATCTACATGTGCCAACCCAAGGGCTTCATCAAATATGGAGAAGAAGACAAGGTGTGTCTCTTGAAGAAGAGTCTTTATGGACTCAAGCAAGCACCAAGAGCATGGTACTCTAGGTTGCATTCCTATCTTATTTCCATTGGATTTGTTGTAAGTTCTTATGAACCATCATTGTACTACAAATGTAATGATGGAAAGATCATTATCTTAGTTCTATATGTTGATGACATTATACTCACAGGAAATGATCTAGATGGCATCAAGAATGTAAAAGTTTCCTTGTCTAGTGAATTTAAGATGGTAGATCTAGGACTTCTTAAAGTTATACTTGGAATAGAAGTCACTAGAAGTAATGATTTTACCTTCATATGTCAATCTAAGTATGCTAGATCAATCTTAGCAAGATTTGGCATGATTGATTGTAAAGGAGTTGAAACTCCTGAGGAACTAATTGTAAAAGTTTCTAAGGAAAGTGATGAAGCATCCTTTGAGGACATCACTACCTATAAAATGCTTATTGGTTCCTTGATATACTTAACCATCACTAGACCATATCTTAGTTTTGTGTTGGCAAGTTGAGTCAGTACATGCAAAGTCCATTAATATGTCATTGGAAAGGAGCAAAAAGGGTGTTAAGGTACATCTCGGCTACAAAAGACCTTGTTATAGTTTATGAAAGGACTAATATTTGTTTGAGAGCATATTCGGACTCAAGTTTTCGCAGGTGACAAGATAGATAGAAGATCCATAAGTGCATTTGCTACATTCTTATGTGGAGGAGCTATATCTTGGATTTCCAAAAAGCAAGATACCATCTCTCTTTCATCAACAGAAGCCGAATATAAAGCTATGACAACAACAACAAAGGAGGTTCTTTGGCTTTAAAAGGCTTTTGGAGGAGCTACATGTGATCAAGGATGAAGACATTCCATGCATATATTGTGATAATCAAGCAGCTCAACA
>MU833172.1:0-60124 GCA_029204225.1 Diphasiastrum complanatum
GATCTATCCGTTGTTGGCTACTCCGGATTCGGACTTTGCAAGTGACAAGATGGATCAAAAGTCTATTAGTGCATACACTATCTTTCTTGGAGGCAATCTAATATCTTGGCTTTCCAAAAAGCAAGATACTATATCTCTCTTCATGTGAGTCCGAGTACAAAGCACTCACTACAACTACCAAAGAGGTGCTTTGGATCAAGAGGTTATTAATGGAGCTAAAGTGCATCAAGGAAGATGATCTACCAATGATCAAGTGTGATAACACATCGCCCAAGCTCTTGCCAATAATCCCATATTTCATGCAAGAAGCAAGCACATAGAAGTGGCCACACCATTTTGTGAGAGAAAAGCTTATTGGAGGAGAAATTTATTTGGAGCATGTCAACTCGTCCTCTTGTATTGCCGATCTACTCACCAAGCCTTTGAGCAAAAGTGCTTTCATCAAGCATAGATCTAATCTTGGAGTTTTACCAAGATCAATGCTCAAATCTTCATAGATAATTTTTTAGGAGGAGTGTGAAGAATTGAAAAAGATTATCTATGTTAGATATAGGGGTCTGATGTTTTTTTGCATCAAGCATCTAGGTGTAGGATTTTGATAGGAACAAATTTGGCATAGATGACAAATTATGCATTTCTACTTGTAATGCCACTATTGAGACAAAATAGAGTAAGAGACTAAACTCGTGCCAATTAGAGTGTAGACAAGTGTAATGCCTTTGTTTGATGAATTCTAAGAGGTCCAATAGGATTTAGAGGTGGAACCATGTGAGGTCCAATAGGAATTTGAGGTGTGCTTGAATATAGTCCAATAGGATTAAGAGGTGCATGGATCAATGGTCCAATAGGATTAAGAGGTGACAAAGTGTGGTCCAATCATAGTTAAGCATAGTGGTAGCTCGTGGATCTACTAGTATAATTGTACTCCTCATTTTGGATCTAATTGATTTGGTAATTATGTGGATTTTGAGTGTTATTGGATTTCTAGCTTTCTCTCTCTACCCGAGAGCTCATGATGGTTTTTCTCTCTCTACCCGAGGAGAGCAGCTTGTTTTTACTTAGAATAATTTCTGAATACTTCCCACACATGTGAGTGAGAGTTGGAAGTGATTCAATGCATGTAGTAGTGTGTTTTTGCCATAGGATCTAAGATTGATCTTGAATCTCAATCTAGTCTTGATCTTGGTGCATCTACACACCTTAGGAGATCACAAGTACATGTAGTAGACAATCCACTTGTGTTCCTAACATCCTTCATGTTTTTCAATTATCAAAGAACCTGCTATTAGTCTCTAAGATAACTGATGAGGGCTACACTGTTACTTTCTCATCTGAGCAGTGTACAATACTCGAGGAAGATACTACTCTGACTACATGTACTAGAGTCAAAAATCTCTACGTACTCTCTAATTCAGCTGCATTAGCTAGTATCTCTAATAAAAATGTAAATGACAGTGCTGTTCTGTGGTATAGTTGATTTGGACACATGTATACAAGATCACTTTCTTACATGCATTGTAATAATTTAGTTGATGGACTGAATTTCCCTTCTTCATTAGATAGGAAATCTTTCTTTTATGAATCATGCATCTATGGGAAGCACTCTAGAAGCAAGTTTCCAAAATCACATTCCATCAAAACAAAGCATGTATTGGATCTTGTACATAGCGATCTTCGTGGTCCAATGCCAACTCCGTCATTAGGAGATGCAATCTATTTTATCATTTTCGTAGATGATTATTTAAGATGGTCCTACAGCCATGTTCATTAAGCACAAATCTGAAGCCTTTGAATGCTTCAAGAGACTCAAGGCCATGGCTGAGCTTGAATCTCTGAACATAAGCTAAGACATCTTCCTTCTATTTTTGCTTGATTGCTTGTAGTTTATCCAAAATCTCCTCATCTTAATGCTCTTTTCGGTATCACTTCTAGAAAGCTCATCGCAAGTCATCCCAAGTCTGGAATTCTTGGAACCCATATTGAGAATACCATTGCAAAGCATTCCCCTTCAATATTGTTGGAAACAATTCCAGCTTTCGGATATTCTATGTTTCCCGATTTGCTTGACTGCATGTTAGGATCATCATGTTTCTTCCCTTTAAAACATTGGAAGAGTGCTGCCCGAGTATGACCAACTAGTATGGCATCCATCGCACGAAGAACGGTAGCTTGCCCCAAATCGAAACTGCTCGCACCTAAAGACAATGGTAAGGGTTCATTCTGGACTTCATTAAAAGAACCAAAGAGCCTAGCTGAAGCAATTAACTCCAAGGATGTTGTGAAGTGGCAAGAAGCTATGGAAAGCGAGTACAACTCACTTTTGACGAATCAAACCTGGAGATTGATTGACTTCCCCACTCACAAGAGAGTTATCGACAACAAGTGGATCTTCGAAGATCAACTCTGATGGTTCCATTGCCAAATGGAAAGCACAGTTGGTGGCTAAAGGATTCACTCAAGACCAAGGAGTGGATTATCAAAAGAATTTCAATCATGTCGTCAAGATGCAGTCAATCAGGACTCTGATTGCGTTAGCAGCAGCGAAAGACCTCGACATGCACCAAATGAATGTCAAGACAACATTTCTCAATGACAATGTTGAAGAGGAGCTGTACACCTTCCAATAGGAAGGATTCAAAGTCAAAGGACAAGAGCAAAAAGTGTGCAAGTTGCACAAAGCAATCTACAGTCTGAAACAGGCTGCAAGAGCATGGTTCGATATAATCAACTCTTATCTCATTCAATTGGGATTTGCAAACAATTCAACTGACTATAATGTTTATTCAAAGCTTATAGGCACCGATTCAGTTCACATAGCTCTTTACATAGATGATGCATTTATTTTGTCTAACGACACTTCTCTTCTGCACACTACTAAGAGTGATCTGTCAAAGGAATTTGACATGACTGATTTAGAAGCTATCCATTCTTTGCTAGGAATTTGCATTACTAGAAATAGACTTCATAAGAAGATCTATCTTAGCCAGCAGGCATATCTAAAAGGCATTTTAGAAAAGTTTCATATGTCCGATTGTAAACCAACTAATACCCCAATGGATCCAAGTATTGTATTGACTAAACCGACTAGTGCTATTCTGATAGTGAAGTACTTGACATAGCAAAGTACCATTATCATTCACTAATAGAATCTTTAATGTATGCAATGTTGTGTACTAGACCAGGTTTAGCATACACTGTTAGCACGTTAAGTCAATTCATGTCTAATCCTAGGATATTTCATTGGAAAGCATTAGAGAGAGTGATGAGATATATTCAAGGAAGTTTAGATCACATTTTATGTTATGATGAAAATACTATCGACCCACTCGTCCTGTGAGGCTACTCCGACTCAGATTGGGAAGGAACAGTCTCTACAAGAAAATATACCTCCGGGTTTTGTTTCTATTTGGCAAGGGGATCGATTTCGTGGAACTCAAGGAGGTAAAAATGTGCTTTCTTTGACAGAGGCAGAGTACATCGCAGCATGTCAAGCTTCAAAAGAAACTGTATAGATCAGATTATTACTTCACGACTTGCATCACACTCAGTTCAATGCTACCACCATTATGTGTGACAGCTTGAGTTGTATTTCACTGTCACTGAATCTCAGATTTCATGGCAAATCCAGCACATAGAAATCCAATATCATTTCATTCGGGAGAAAGTTTTCTCAGGGCAAGTGATCCTTCAATACCTCTCCACAACAGAAATGGTCGCAGACATCTTCACCAAAGTGCTTCCCAAGATCAAGCACCAGAAGTCCTTTGATATGTTGAACCTGACGAAGATACCAAGGCACCAACTGTGACCTTAAGGGGGACTATTGGAAATTAAGCCCACAGTTGTCTCCTTGGAATCACAAACTCAGACAGCCAATTTATTTGATGAACGTCTTCAATGGGCTTCCGGCTGATCTCTAGCAAAGGGTAACCAATCCTGTCATAATTCCAAAGTTCAGATGTTAAGTTTAATAAACTTGAAGTCATTGAAGATTTGGCCATCTTCAAGGACTTCCACAAACTTGCATTTAGAACAAGTCTGCAAAAATGAACTATTTTCGAGATAGCTTTACGAAATGTTCGCGAAAGTTTCGTGACAGTCCAAAAGTTCAAATATTTTTTAGCACCTTCAGTTTTGTTCACGAAAAGTTTGCGAAGAGAGAGAAATTTTTTGAAGGTCATCTATTTTCATGTTAAACTGTTTTAAAGACACCTTCGTCTTTTTAAGGGCACCTTCTCCTTTTTCGCAAAATCTCGAAGAGAGAGAAAAATACAAGGTCATCTACTTTGAATGAGGAACGTTCCCAGCCACTTCCCAAATTTATGAAGTGAGAGAAAGCCACTTCCCTTATAAAGCGAAGTGAGAGAATTTGCAACGCCCTTGTCCACGTCAACATTCCCTATGGGTTGACAGTATACACTATGTATAGGTGTCACAGAAGCCATACACTTCCAAGTACAACGACTTATCTAGTTAGGTGACAATCATTTATTGTAGTTAATACATGGATGCAATCTATAAATAGATCATCCCAGCACAAATTGCATGAGATGCTCTGTCCATAAGACATATTTTTGAGTCTCCCAATTATGCTATCAAATTTTTGTTGTAATTGCTATTCGTGCTTCAGTGTAATATAGCAGCAACTTGCTTTCTATCTATGTATAACGTAGAATAAATACTGGTTGTGATTAAATGCACTTTATCGTTGTTTGATCGTTCTTGTTTACTCACTCTGATCAAAGCACGAACGTCTACCACTCAGTTTCTGATCAGACAATGGCTGTCTTTGACGCCTGAGGGACTCGTGACATCATACTGCTCTTCCATTTATTTTAGAACCATACTTCACATTGAATCTGATTTTCAGTAATACCACACACAAACCATTTCTAATCTCTTCGGTGGACCATACTCTTGGGTTTTGAGAGTATGAATTAATTTTTTTTAAGATCCTCTTGGGCAATTAGAACACTTAAAGCTATGATTACATTTAGCATAAGCTGTCTATTAGATTGTTTTTGCATTTAGCAGCTGATTAGAATGGGAGAGCTATTCCACAATATTCCTGCTCTCTTCTCTATTCTTGTTCTTCTATCTCCCTTGTCTCATCAGATTGGTATCAGAGCTTAGTCCAAATTAACCGAGAGATTAAGTTTGTCCTATTTGTATAATGTTATCATATCTCATATAGGTAGTTCTTTATCTTCATCACTCAGTGAAGCTAGAGTCATTGACAAGTTCAATGGTTCTAACTTCTACATTTGGAAGTTGAAACTTAGAATGATATTGATAGATAGAGATCTTTGGGATGTAGTAGAAGGTGTAGACCTGAAACCAGAAGATGGTGATCAAGCAAAGGCCTGGAAGATCAAAGATAGAGATCTTTGGGATGTAGTAGAAGGTGTAGACCTAAAACCATAAGATGGTGATCAAGCAAAGGCCTAGAAGATTAAAGATCAGAAGGCCTTAGCATGTATCACACTCAACTAAGGACGTGAAAAAGTTTTAATATGGTAGACAGGCCCTTCGGTATTCGAGATTCTTGGTGACATCGAGAGTTAATTCCATGTCAAGGCCAGTTTGTGACTAATAGCGTCGAGAGGACCCATGCACTATAATTGAGACATCATACGGAGTAGTGCATGTATTTGCAACGGATATACATGAATTTACTCTCTATATATTGGGGTAGGGAATCTCTTTGGTTCAAGTTGCCAGTTGATCTCTTCTCCTCATGCATTCACATGGCATTGCACGAGGGCTAGTTCCAAGAACAATCTAGGTTTGGTTGGGAGGTTTGCTCATACATGTCTCCTATTGTGTTTTCCTATCCTCATCTTAGGGGTTTTCCCTAGTGGTCATTACAAGTTGAGATCTTGAACAATATTTTTCGTTGACATATTTCGAAGACAAGTAAAATTGACATGACCCATTTTGTAATGCCATAGTAAATCTCTATCTTCCACAACAGAAGTAGATAGAGCTTGAACAGTCGAAGCATTGCAATGAGTAAGCTTATAAAGATTACCTTTCTAAGCACAAATAATTTTCCATTTTTGTTTAATGTCGAACAAGTATTATAATCAAATTTGGCTTTATGGCCCATATCAATATTTCTACTAATAGAAAATAGATTTTTGGTAAGATTCTAAACATGAAGAAGCATTTGGAATGAAAGTAGTACCATCTTGAAATTGCAATTTGATAGTATCGATACCATCAATACTGTGAGTACTGGTATTACCCAATTGTCGGAAAATAGGATAGATAATGTAATGCGAAAACTTCTTACTTCGATGCATAACTACGCCTATCAAAAATTGAAAAAAACAATAGTGATGAAAATCACGTTCAATCTTTAGCAACTAACTTTGAGATTGCTAGATACTAAGTGATTACGTAGCCAAACATAAAGTATTAAAACATCAGACAAATAATTTGTCGCGAATCACTAGACAAGTAGCACTTGTAAATAAATAAATTTGGACATAAACTTGACTTTGGGCCATGTAATTTAAAATAATATTAGAAGGCCAAAGTTAAGCTTAAACTTAAGTTCCTAAGTTTGGTTAATTAGTCAAAGTCAATTGGTGGTAGGTGAAGTATGTTTCTCTCTCCACCATTGATTATTGCTAACTTTGGCGCTTCCGATCCTACACCAAGCTTGCTCATCAGCTTCTGCTCATTTCCACTGATTTACGACATGGTATCAGAGCGGACTGTTCAGTAATCTGCACATTGTCTGCAGATTATCAAGTCTTTTTTCCATCAAGATGTTGTTTTAGCAATGGTTCCAAAAAATGAATACATTTCTTATTGAGAATGGTTTCATTCCAAACTCAGTAGACTCGAATGTCTACCTCAAGTCTGTATCGAATTTTTTCATCATCATCACTCTCTATGTAGATGATACTCTATTATTCAGTAACAGTCTGAATCTGATGAAGGACACGAAAAGCATGCTGGCCCAGGAGTACAAAATGATTGATATGGGTCCAGCCCACTATTGTCTCGAAATAAAAAATTTTCAACTTCGATCTAGCAGACTAATTTTCATCATTCATCAAAGATACCTCACCAACGTGCTGGAAAAGTATGGAATGGCCAACTGCAAACCAAGTCTCTTTCCAGTCGACCTTGGACTAAAGCTATCAAAGGAACAATCTCCTCAACTGAGGAGGCAAAAGAAAAAATGAAACAATATCCGTTTCACTCAATCATCGGCTCACTGATGTACGTAATGATCTGCACAAGACCAGACCTTGCATATTCGATCAGTTCACTCAGCCAGTTCCTATCAAATCCAGGTCTAACCCATTAAAAAACACTCACAAAGATCATGAAGTACGTCCAAGCAACCACCTACCAATATTCTTGAAGGATACACAGATTCGGATTGGACAGGGGATATCGATACTAGAATATCAACTTCTAGATTTGTACTTTTATACAATCAAGGCCTAATCTCTTGGAACAGCTGAAAGTAGACCTTAGTAGCATTATCATCAACCAAATTAGAGTACATTGCTGCCATGAATGCTACCAAGGAGGCAATTTGGCTGAGGCACTTGCCAGCAGAAAAAGACCTTGCACAGTCACATCCAATGACCATCTTTTGCAACAACCAAAGGACCATAGCTCTCTCTCTCAATCCGAGATTTCATTCTCGAAGCAAGCATATCAAAATCAGGTATCACTATTTAAGAGAGAAAGTACAAAGTAAGGAGGTATCATTAGTCTATTGCAGGATAGAATTAATGGCAGCAAATTACTTCACAAAGGCTCTATCAAAGGAGCACCATCTCAGATTCAACGACATGTTGAATCTGAAAATAAAAAATTTTCAAGATCCACATTAAGGGGGAGTGTTGAAATTCGATGCTCAACCAGCCTCAAATCCATTCATTAATGAGCATCCTGACAAACCAGGACCAGAAGGCTCAAACTTTTGAGTAGAAGATCAAAAAATTCAGAATCAAACTTTCTAGAATTTTTCGATACCGTATCGACTCAAAAAATCCATAATTTTTTGAGTAAGAGTATATATTCGAGTCATTGTACATTTTTCAATACATTGTAAATTTCTGATATTGTTAGTTAGAAATCCGATCCACGTTAATAGTCCGCCTACTTTGTAGACTCAAGGTCAGTTGTAATAAATAGGCATATAGCATTTAATGATAATTAGATATTTAACAAAAAAAAGATATTTTGTAATAGACTTAATCTTCATCAGAAAACTTCTTCTGATAATTTCTTAATCTAATCAACCTTTTTGTAGCCAGCATTATCACGCTCAACGACTGTAAGCTGAAGTTATCACTTCAAGCATTGTACTCACTGTATGATATTAATCAAAGTGCGAATTCTCAGTCTCACTACTGTATTATCCATTTGCGCATTTGTCTGAAGCATTCAATTTGAACATTCTGCTGCTAATTGTGGCGCTTTTGATTCTAGACCAAGCTCACTCATCAGCTTCTGCTCATTCCCACCGATTTACGACAACATCAGCAAGCATGTCATGGTGTGTGCTAGTTTTATCTCGCCAAATGCAGTAACCTCCATGATGCTCCTTTCCTCCATATCTCTTATTGTGTTCAGCTTCATCTTAGAATGTATGTATTTCTGTAGTTCTTCACGACTAATTATTTGTCTAGTGATTTGCGACTAATTATTTGTCTAGTGACTCACGACTAATTATTTGTCTGATGTTTCAATACTTTATGTTTGGCTATGTAATCATTTAGTATCTAGCAATTTCAAAGTTAGTTGCTAAATATTGAATGTGATTTTTATCACTACTTCTTGTTCAATTTTTGATAGGCATAGTCAAGCATTGGAAGTAGGAAGTTTTCGCATTACATTATCTATCCTATTTTCTAACATGGTATCAGAGCTTACTGACATGGTATCAGAGCTTTGATTCTTCTTCAGGGCCTAATACTATTTTGATATTAGAGCGAAAGCTCTAATACGTGATATCTTTCGCGATATCAAATTGATTTTTGATATCGTTTTAGTATCAAAGAATTGATTTCATGTTGTTGGCAATACTATCTTACCGTCACCGATACAATCGACAGACTAATTTCCTGATGGATTCTCAAAGTAAAGCTGGTCTTATTGCAGACAAGCTGAATGGATCCAATTATCATTTGTGAAAATTTAAGATGAAGACCTTGCTAATCGCCAATGAGTTATGGGATGTTGTTACAGGTTCAGATGTAAAACATGAAGACGACACAGAAGACTCAAAGTGGAAATCGAAGGATGGTAAAGCCTTCGTGCTTATTATCCTTAATATATCAAATATACAGATTGGACACATAGCTGAAGCTAAAACTTCAAAAGACGTTTGGGACATTCTAAACTCACTATATGACGTGAAGGAAGTAGCTACTAAGTTACATCTATGAAGGAAATTCCTCACATTCCAGATGTCTAATGGTGATTCTCTTTAGAGTCATATCAACTAGTTTAAGAATCTCTTGCAACAAATGGCCGCTGTTGGATCAGTCATAGACGATTAAGACGCAATCATGACATTGCTTTCAAGCTTGCCCTCTACATATGAGAACTGGATGATAATCATATTGACACACTCAAATTTTGCTCTTGCTAGAGTTATCACTATGTTACTACAAGAAGACAATAGAAGAAGTCAAGGCACTTTGTCTACTTCCTCCTCTCAGGCTCTATATGTCAACAAAGGCTCTAAGCGACAGAAGCAGAAAAGCTCCAAAAAGACTGCAACGAATCAAAAGCTGACTCAAAGTCAAGTACAATCATCAAATCCACAATCGAAAAAGAAGATGTTTTGCAGGTATTGCAAGCGCAATAACCATGAGATCAAGGATTGCCGAATTCTCCAAGCGAAGAATGCAGCCAAGCAACCTAATCAACAAGCAAACATAGTTTCATCATCTCCCCAGATCGAAGTGGACAAAGGCACATTCATGGTCGAAAACCAAAGCGCATTTTTGAATGATTCATGGTTTCTTGATTCTGGAGAAACTCACCAATCAATGTGAGATTTTCAACTCCTACACGTCTTACAACATGAAGAAATTTGTTCATCTTGGTGACAATAGTACTCACACTATTGAAGGTGAAGGTACTGTAAGATTGTGATTCCAGCCTGATCAATTCAAACTATTATCAAATGTCTTATATGTTTCTAAACTCTCTACAAATTTGTTATCAGTAAGTAGAATTACAGATTTAGCTCATAAGGTAGAATTTGAATCTGATCAATGCAAATTTATTGATAGGAATAATAAGATCCTTGCACTCAGCAAGAGGCAGGATTACTTATATAGATTGGCACATTGTTATTCTGATTCTAGTCAAGTCTTGAAAGCCTGTGTTCTAGTCAATAAAGCATTATTATGGCATCATCGCTTAGGACACTTGAATTATGCATCTATTTTGAATATGTCCAAACAATCCATGGTTCTTGATCTCGAATATCCTTCTGGTAAGGTCGATCTCCCTATTTGTCATATCTGCATCTTTGGAAAGTAGGCTAGGATTCTTTTTAGATCAAACCATAGGCATACAGCAAAAGGTCTGTTAGATGTTGTTCATACAAATCCGAAGTCCTTATGGGCTGAAGCTATTTCAACAGCAACCTGTATTCAAAACAGATGTCCTACTAAAGGTCTCTCAAACAAAATACCATTCGAAGTTTGTATAGGTACCAAACCTTCTTTATCAAACCTACAAGTTTTTGGATGTACTGCTTTTGCACAGATACTTCATGATCTCAGGAAGAAGCTCGACTTCCAGAGTATCGAATGTATTTTCATCAGCTATACTACTTCAGATCAAGCCTACAAGTTGTTCGATCCCATTGAGTTGAAGATATTCACTAGTCGGGATGTCATCTTCATCGAAGATCAGTTTATTGACCTCAAGGGAAAAGGCAAAGCCCACATAGCTGACTCTTTGGTTTCATCCGAAACATTGAACTTTCCAGTTCCTCAGTCGACTATTCCCATTAAAGGTCCAAGCTCTTCTACTTCTGATGAACAACAAATCAATGGCGAATCAGAAGATGATGATGTTGCAGTTCAGTAACTATAGTATAATGGAAATGATCAACTTCCTCTATTACCCAAAAGATCTTCAAGAGCAAGAAAACCACCTAACTGGTATATCGACGAGTCTGCAACCGACCTTGTTCAGGAACCAATGTGTGTCAAGAGGCACTCAGTCAGCCTGATTCAGATATCTGGAAAGAAGCTATGGATAAAGAGTATTCATCTCTTATCAAGAACCAGACATGGATAATTGTCAAATTACCTGCTAGCAGAAACATAGTTGATTGCAAATGGATTTTCAAAGTCAAGTACAATGCAGATGGAAGCATCAATAGGAGAAAGGCATGACTTGTCATCAGAGGATTTTCAAGTATACAACATCGATTACACTGAGACCTTCAGTACAGTAGTCAAGCATTCTTCTATTCGACTTTTGCTATCATTTGTCACTACAACAGATTTGGAAATACATCAAATGGATGTACATACAGCATATCTCAATGGAGTTATCGAAGAAGACATTTACGTGGTGCAACCCGAAAGTTATATTATCGAGGGTAAACACAAACATGTGTGTAAACTCCATAAGGCACTTTATGGCTTGAAGCAATCTACTCGAGCATGGTTTCAAAGGATCAATACTTTCTTATTGATCACGGCTACACAACTAGCTCTTCAGATTCAAATGTTTACTTCAAAGTAGTACAACAATCTTTTATCATTATCACTTTATACATGGATGATACATTGCTTTTCAGCTATAGTACCGATCTGATAAAAGAGGCCAAGACAATGCTATCTTCCGAATTCGACATGACCGATCTAGGCGAAGCTCATTTCAGGCTTGGTATACAAATCCACAAAGACATAAAACAGAAGTTGGTCTACATTACACAACAGAGGTACATCTACAACATGTTAGTCAAATATAATCTGATTAATTGCAAGTTAGCTCTCTCACCAATGGAACCAAGTCTCAAATTGTCAAAGGACCAATGTTTACTAACAATTAATGAGAAACAGTAGATGCGTGAGTATCCAATGCATTTGAAATGTCCATTTGCCATCCCATCAAGTGTAGCAAGTGAAATGATGACTCGAATGCTTACCATCTTTGCCACGGGTGCAAAGGTCTCATCATAGTCAATTCCTTGTTGTTGAGCATATCCTTTTGCCACTAACCTTGCCTTGTACTTGTTGATAGATCCATCTTGGTTTGTCTTCACCTTGAAGATCCATTTGCATCCAGTAGCTTTCTTGTCCTTAGGCAACTCCACCAATCTCCATGTTCCATTCTTCATAAGAGCTTGATACTCGAGATCCATTGCTTGGATCCACTCCTCTTCTTTCCTTGCTTGATCTACATTTGTAGGCTCATCCAAAGAGGTTAGGAAAGCAACATAATTTCCAGAAACTATTTGCTTACCCTTTTGATCATATGTGAGCCTTGAAGGTACTTGTCTTTCTCTTGATGTTCTCCTTGGCTTTTGACTTGATGAAGGTCTGTCATCACCACCATCCAAAGTAAGATCCTTCTCATCAACATCAAGAATGTTAGATCCATCCACTCTACCATCAATCATGCTTGAAGACACCTTTGAAATTTGAAGAGTGCCAAAGGCGCTATCCTTTGAACAGCCGAAACGAGGCTTTAAGCCCATTATTTATTTTGTTTAGAGACATGGTATTTACTTCACCCATGCTAAGCATAGCTTCTTCTTTATCTCTTTATGTTTTATCTCCTATGCTAAGCATAGCTTCTTCTTTATCTCCTTCTGTTTTGTCTCCTATGCTTAGCATAGCTTCTTCTTTTTCTTTTTATATTTTATCTCTTATGCTAAGCATAGCTTCTTCTTTGTCTTTTTATGTTTTATCTTCTATGCTAAGCATAGCTTTTCTTTTTCAGTCCCCCGAAGATGAAAAAAACAAAGTCCTTCCAGAGCAATTCAAAAGACATATTTTGAAAGCGAAGGTTGAAAAACAGGATAGGGAAACACTAGCACAGGGTGAGACCATTGGGGAGGAGGATCCTTTAGAGACCTACCTCCCCAAAAATGTCAATGATCAACCATGTTTTTACACAGTTGAGGAGGGCAATTGCAGAGAAATTTCAAAATTCTTAAAAAAAAGACCTTACACACTCTGCGTTTCAAATTCACTGAAATCCATAGTTTTATGCAAGGGTTTCTTCAAATCACAACATCTCCTATTTGGAGAGTTGTTATTTTTCATTCCTCTTGGCAATCAGCTTCAGTACAAAAAGCTTTATTAACTTTCTGTAACGTGAGAATAGAAAATGCTGTGTGGTAAGTCTTTAAGTTCGCGAATTACTAATTCGTATTTTAATTCAAAGTTTTATTTTGAATTTAGTATAAGCAACAATGTTAAACAATTTGAAATTTTTTATTTATTTTAGTTGTAAAGTTTTTTTTCAAGTACAAGCCCAATGTCAGAAACTCTGGAGGAGCTCGACTTTGTAATGAAATTGAATATATAACCATTGGTTATTATTCTTTGAATGACAAGCGTTCGATGCTTTATTACAACACCTCTGGACTGACAAGTTCTGGCAACTTGTTCCAGTATTCAGTTGTCACAAAAAAACTTAAAAATCCAATGAGGGTTCCGTGGCTTGTCCCCCAAAAGCCAAAATAATTAATTAATCATTTAATTGACATTTTTTCTCACGCAACTGATTGGATTTTGGACTTATTTAGCGATAGCGGCACTACGAGCGCATGTGCTGTTCAGAAAGGCAGGGATGTTGCTGCAGTAGATTTAGATTCCAATTTAGTTGATTTTATAAAAATGAGAATAAAATTTCTTTCGGTTTTGCTAGATGAACTAACTGAGGTAGAAAAGAGTTCAAACAACAAGGACTCAGTAATTCCCTTGTCCAAAGAACCCCAGCCTCCTGCTAGCGGAAAAGTGGGTGATACAGGGGAGTTTGTTGATGTCTTAGTTCAGGACTATAATGTGGTTACAATTGTCGATGAAATTGTGGAAGAGGTGTCAATTGACACTATAGTGGCTCTTCAAGAAAAAGAGAAAGATGTAAATAATCTTGATGATTTCTAGGATTAATAAATTCTCTTTTATTTTAAAAAACAGTTGCGTTTATATTTCTTGAAATATTGTCTATTGAAATCTTTTTGATTAATTTAATATTTTAAATTTTTTGTATTAAAAAGATAGATTTAGCAATTTTTTAATAATTTGAATATTAGCAAAACTAAAATTACAACGAACTGTCAGGTTTTAAATATTTTAATTTTTTGTTGTGTTTTTAAAATAAGTTTTTGAAAATAATTTCATTTGCAATCATTTAATGTCTAGATATAATTAAAGATTTAAATATTGATTAAAATTTTTGTCAGAATTTAAAAAACATTTTTTTTATACAAGAATTGTAATTTAAAACTTTTTAAAATTAAAAAAAAAATTAAAAACTTTTGTTTTAAATAAGCAAAAAATTTATTTTAGTTATTCTAGTGGTTGTGTCTCTAATGATTTTATTTTGAATAGTATTATTATTTCATATAAGCTAATTTGCAGTTATTAATAGAAATCTATTAATAAAATTTTAGTAGCTTGATTAATTTTCTTGCAAAATACAATATTTTCTTAGCATTACAATATCTTTAATTGAAGCATTTTAAATATGGGTATTTTTAAAAAAAATTTAAAAAAATCGATAAAAATGGGTCTCTTTGTCATTTCTTTTTTTTGTTGGTCATTGTGTTTCATGCCAAAGAATTTTAGAAAAGCATGCTCAAGAATTGGTAGTGCAAGTCCACAAGACGTTGCATCTACCATATGAAATCTCTTTAGAATAGAATCAACATACTTTTCTTGACAAATGAAAGTAGATTGAGAAGATCTAATCACTTCTATTCCTAAAATGTAATACAAATGACCAAGATCATGCACCAGAAACTCCTTCTTGAGAGCACTCTTGATATCATCAACATCTTGATTGTCTCCACCACTCAAGATGATATCATCCACATAGATATGCAAGATGGTAATATCATTTCTAGCGAATCTATAATAAAGTGAATGACATACTCACTCATAAAAAACCTTTGAGATAGTAAAAAAGTGTTAAGCTTGGCATACCAACTCCTTGGTGCTTGCTTAAGACCATACAAACTATTTTGTAGAAGACACACATGATTTGGCTTTGTAGATGAAATGTAGCTCTCAGGTTGCTCCATGTACACTTCCTCCTCAAGATCACCATTCAAAAATTCATTTGTAATCTCCAATTCCCATAGATCCCATCCATGAAGAGTAGCAAGAAAGATGATGACCCAAATGGTTACCATCTTTGCCACGGGTGCAAAGGTCTCATCATAATCAATACCATGTTTTTATGCATATCCCTTCAACCTTGCCTTATGCTTATTGATATATCCATCTTGGTTACTCTTCACTTTGAAGATCCATTTGCATCCAATAGCTTTTGTTTCCTTAGGTAACTCCACCAATCTCCATGTTTCATTCTTTATAAGAGCTTGATACTCAAGATCCATTGCTTGGATCCGCTCCTCTTTGTTCTTTGCTTCATCTACACATGTAGGTTCATCAAAAGAGGTTAGGAAAGCAAAGTTTGTTCCAGCAACCACTTGCTTACCTTTCTCATCATATGTGAGCCTTGAAGACATATGTCTTTCCCTTGATGTTCTCCTTGGCTTTTGATTTGATGAAGGTCCTTCATCATCACCATCTAAGTAGGATCCATTACATCAACATCAAGATTGTTAGATCCATCCACACTATCATTATTTGATGATACTTTTGGAATGTTCCTCTCATAAAAAATGACATCTTTACCAATAATCACCTTATTAGTAGTAGGAATTTAAACCTTGTAGGCTTTACTCACCTCACTATATCCAACAAATATACCTTTCCTTGAAGATGGACTCTCCTCCTTCATCCTATCATCAAGAGTTATATTGACATAGCAAGTGTATCCAAAAGTTTTAAGAAAGTTGACACTCGGCCTCCTCTTGAATAGCATCTCAAAAGGTGTCCTTCCATCCAATATAGCACTCGGCCACCTATTTCATAAAAAGTTAGCACACAACAAGTCTTTGGAAGATTAGCTCCTAACCTCATGGCTTTGGCACATTTGACTCACAATAAGTAGGTTTTTAGTAATAGATGGAATGAACAAAACATCTTTCAAATAAACAATCCTATTTGTAGAGAGAGAGAAAAAAGAATTGTGCCAATCCCTTTGATTGCACACACACCACCATTGTCGTGTAGATTACCCTCTTGTCATCTCCATATGCTAACAAAGAAGTGAATTACTCTTTATGAAAAGTCATGTGTGAGCTTGCTCCACTATCAATCCACCATGGATCAATATATCCAAAAATAGAACTCAAACATGAAGACATCACAAAAACATCATCATTTGTGTTTTGAACATCAACACCATTCTCATCAAGAGTTAGATCACCTTGCTTGTCTCCTTGATCTCTCTTCTTCTTGTAGCAATCACTTGCAAAATGACCTTTGATGCCACAATAGAAGCACTTGAACTTTGACCTATCTTTCTTCTTACCAAAAGAAGAAGACTCACCATGACCTTGTCCTTTATACCACTTGCCCTTGCTTTTGACCTTGAACTTGCCCTTGATGAACATGGCCTCCTCATCTTGAGATGTCGACGTAGATCCACCTCTTGCTTGAAGTCTATATTCCTCATTGATCAAGATCTCTTGAAGATCCATGAAACTTGGACTTAATGCTTTCATCAATGCAAGCTAGCTCATCACTTAAAGCCTTCACTCTCTAAACAAAAGTATTAGGACCAAAAAGAAATCACAAAGATATGGAACCTCTCAATTCTCTTCTTGCACTTATATCTAGAAAATCAACACATAGAATGTAGAAATCTTGATCAACCTATGATCTACCAACAATCTAATAAATCTTGCTACTTACTAAGATTGAAACACACTATATTGAAATCTAGCAACCTCACAAAATAGAGATCCAATCAAAATTAGATTTTTGACAATATCATAAAAAATTGAATATCTCAAATTCTACATGCAATTGCCTAAAACTTGGTATAGGATCTTGTAGCCTCCAATGAAGACTTCCAAATGCATAAAAAATTGGCCAATTTGTTGGGGGTATTCCCACCACTCTATAAATAAATAAAGTCGAAAAATAGAAATAGTTGCGAGGGTTGTGGCATCCTGCGTGCATAAGCCCATGGCCCAATGAGCACTTGTAAATAAATAAATTTGGACATAAACTTGACTTTGGGCCATGTAATTAAAAATAATTTCAGAAGGCCTTAGTTAAGCTTAAACTTAAGTTCCTAAGTTTGGTTAATTAGTCAAAGTCAATTGGTGATAGGTGAAGTGTGTTTCTCTCTCCACCATTGATTAGTTTGTGTTTTTAAAAAGGGTGTGGATTTCAATCCCACTTTCCTTGGAATAACCAATAGGAGAAAGGGGAAAGGGCCTTCCCCATCCATAAAAAGACTCCATTTTGTATCATATTTTCATGCTTAATAGAGAGGAGGAGACTCTACTATTATGAGACCTCAAGCATCCTCATTTGCTAACCAATCTTGCTTATGCTCTTGTTATGCTTTGCTTGTTGTTTCTAGTTTCCATCTCTCTCTTCCTCTATTTACCCTCTATCAAGATGAATGCATGTGGTTAGAGTTAAGGGAAGTAGTGTTAAGTGGATTAGAGTTAGTGAAAGTAGTGTTAGAAAGGACTAGAGCAGGGAAAAGAGGAGAATACACCTAAATCTAGCAACTTGATATAGTTAGGCACCTATCTAGTATTCTAACCCTCTTTTGACAGGTGGAAGGGCTGCTCACTAACTAAACTACACACCCTACGATGGCCCTGTTGCCGGGGATAGGTTTCATTAACTAGTTTAGTTGTATTTCTAGCTATTTTTTATTTTTTAGAGTGTTTTTAGGTGGTTTTTTGGGTAGATTTAGCTTGTTTTGTGTGATTTCTTGTGCTTGGACTGTTCATAGCTAGCAAAGGAGGTGTGAGAGGGTAGTGGAGACCCAAAACAACCTCTAAGGGCTTGACATCTAACCAAAAACCTTGGAAATCCATAAAAATGTTCAAATCTGCATTTTGGAGAAAAAAGAGACAAAAATCTTATCAGCCTCTGTTTTCTCCAAAACTAGTAGGAACCAACCTTCGCATGACTGATAGCAGCTCTAGGGTACTATCCTAGACCTGCATAGAAGTCTGCAAGAGTTAGTTCCAAGCAGATCTTGAAAAATAAGAGAAAAACCAAAAAAATTCAAAAAACCCTTGCAAAAAAACCAAAAAAATTCAAAACAGTGAACCAACCTTTGCCGAGCCCTTTGAAGTTCCATCTCAATGAGACAAGGACACAGAGGAAGCTGCGAAGGTTCATTCCTAGAGCAAGTACCCCTACGAAGGTTTCCAATGAAAAAAAAAGGGAAATGAGTGAGAACCCTCACAGACATCAGATTTTGGAGTTTTATTGGTAGATAACCTTCGTACAGAATTCTGGAGTTCCATCTCATTGAGACAAGGACACATAAGAGTCTACGAGAGTTAGTTTGATTCCAATGAGCCAAAAAGTAGATGTAAGTGTCAAAAAATCAACAAAATCAGAAGATCTAGAAAATTTTTCCACAACTAACCTTCGTAGACCATCTTAATGGCTTCAGAATGTCATTTTACATCACTGATGAGGTCTGCGAGAGTTAGTATAAATTATTGGTAAAGATCAGAGCAAAAAAGTATTTCTGGACCCTCGCAAACAATGAAATTTTTATTTCCTATGAGAATTAACCTTTGTAGACTTTTCCAGAGCTAGATCCATACTAGATATAGCTCTTGTGAACCCTGCGAGACTTACTTCCCAGTAGTTTTTGAAAAATCATGGTTTTTAACTAGAAAATAGTAAAAGAACCTTCGCACAATCAACCCTCACACGAGTAACCTTTGCAGACCAGATCAATAGTTAGATCTGAACCAGATCAATAGTTAGATCTTCACCAGATCCAGCTACTGTAAAAATCTCAAGCCAATCAAAGCAAGGATAAAAAATTTATTAAGGAAAAACCACCGTAAGAGGCCTAAAATCACACTATCGACCAATCATATTGATCTAATTCCTTAAGATCCAGATTGAATTTCATTGTACCAGCAAGATCCAACATTCTTGAGTTTTACTACCAAATGAATCCGATATCCGAACGATCAATTGCGAGAAGAACAACGAATCAAGCACCAAACCTTCCCACAGTTGCAGTTATGCGAATCGAGGTAGAACTAAAACCAACACCAATGAATCCTATGGGTCAACCTGTACCTGTCTCCCCATTGCAAGCAGTCCGGAGGGCACCACATATGGAAATACCTAAATATGATAAGTCGTTAGATCCTATCAGATTCCTCCACATTTATGAGCAAGCATGCGAAATTTACGGTGAACGGACACCGGCAGAAAAATTGATATTGTTCCTCATATCTCTGGTAGCAATAGCGCAAGATTGGTTTTTCAACCTATCGGAAGAAGAAAAAACTACTTGAAAAGTGGTGAAAGTGACTCTCATTATGGAAAGTTCTTGAAAGATCTGTTTCTCTTGTTGAGCAAAGTGAAGATGGGAAAAAGAGAAAGAGTCAAGGACTATATAGAACAGGTCAAACACTTAAGATCTGAATGCAACACAGCCCTAACTCCCGATCATGTGGTTCCTCATAGGGTTGCCATGTAGTATCAGAAGAGAACTTAAAAGACGGGAGCAGTATGCTACGTTGCAAGAAGAAATGGAATATGCGATGAGGGTTCAAACTATCAAAGAGATTTACACAATTGAGAGCTTTGATACCGTACCAACGAGAACGAGTTATGAGGTGGCATCTTAACAACTTGTATAGCATTTGAGATTACCAAACTTGACACACACAAACACACATGGAATGGAGTGAAAGTCAGAGAGTCTAACTTTTTAAAAAGAATGAATTATCTTTGAACTTTGTTTTGTAAGCATGACATAGAGCTAATATTTTAGTGTTTAACCTAAAAACACATTCATTCTTTTGGTAAAATATGTATGGCATGCAATCTAAGCATCCTTCTCAATTTGATCACTTGAAGCCCTTGTACAATAGGGGATAGCCAAAAAGGATAGAAAAAGAATGACTGCACAGACAATCTCTGATGGATACTGAGCTCTTTTCTTAGAACGTTATTAACCACAAACGGATTCATATGCCTATAGAAAAAATAGCCAATTTTTTTTATTTCTATGTTTGAAAAATAATGCCATTCCATTTCTATACTCTCTATTTTTATGCATCCTCCATTAGCCAAACTTCAAAATTAGAATAATAACCCTATTTTTAACCCTATTTATGTTAATAGTGATAGTTTAATAGCATGTTCTTCCCGCCAGCTTGTATTTTATATCAAGCCAGCTACTTATTGTCTGGAATACATAGAAAGGGAATCGGAGAGACTCTTAGTGGCTTCAACTGTGTTATAAATAATTTTGATTTGGGAAAAGTGAAGGCAAATTAGTCCTTACACTTGCGGAGGTCGTAGTCCGATATGAGAACCAGAGATAAAGTACAGCTTGTGGGTGTCATACAATCAGCTTGGTGGTTTCTTTTGTTCTTATTCCTTCTGGGAGATCATCTAGAATTTGCAGCTGCAGGTATTTGTAGCGAGCTAATATCTCCATTGGGGTATCCTTGTGAGGAACACCAGGTAAACCTCAGCAACTTCAATAAAATTGCTTGTTGATTGGTGTTTTGAAGGAAACTACTCTGGAGTCGTCATACCCCAAATTCTCTTTTTAAAAATATCTGGATGAATGAAACCATTTCCAGTTCCGATCGGGACTTAGACTTGGATTGCTTCGCAGGTGACAACAACAGATGGGTATATTCTAGGAGTTCAGCGTATTTCAGCTGGTATTCAAGGAAGCACCTTGCAACATGCATTGCCAGTGTTTTTGCAACATGGAGTTCTTGCGGTACTTCTCAAAATTTTAAGCATCTGTAAACGTAAGCTATAACATGTAACTATTTCCTGAGATATATGGGGGTTTCCTATCAATAATTGAGACAAGGGAATGAAATCCTTGAGTCTGATTGAATTTCGATGTAGTATGGGCATTGCATTCAGGTTTCAGCAATGAATCTTGGAATGGGTTTCGCCATTTCTGTATTAGTGAGCTGTTTAAAGTTAAGAATCTAATTAATGTCCGTTTTCACACATAGTAATAACTTAGTGCAAATAAAACGTGGACTGGTTTGTTCTGTCCTCATTTCGAATAAGCTATCGCCCTCATTTCGAAATTTCATGCATAAAATAAGTAGTTAGGCTATTTCTCTCTTTCCCTGCGATCTCTCTTTGTCTCTATGCTGCGTGAATTCTCTGCAATGTGACATGGTATGAAATCTTTCTCTAGAATGTTCCTCATGAGTGAATCACTAGCTGATTGTCGCACCCAACTCGGAAAGCAATGATTTTACACGATGTGTGATCTAACGAGAAGAATGTGCCAATCTGTACCATGCGCAGCCTAAAGTTGTGTTGATCATTGATCAACCTATGCATAACCTGCAATAAGCAATCTGAATTCAAAACAGTAACTAGTGTTGCGTTGGATGACATGATTTCTTCTTGCATATAAGTCTTGCTACGTGAAGGATTAAGCAACAAACCTCGATCCACTGCCTAACAGAGTTCGTCAAAAGTCCCACAAACAAATTACACCTCAAAATTCCTGCATAGAAGAAACGTCTGAGTGCACCCCTGGCCCTCTTGTTCTTTCTCTTCATGCCAAATATGTTGACAAATAACCAACGTGAAGAAGAAGAAGCAGTTATAGAAAGGTTGCTCAAATTACACTTCAAACGTCTGAGTGCACCGGCCCTGGCCCTATTGTTCTCTTCATGCCATATATGTTGACAAATAACCAACGTGAAGAAGAAGAAGCAGTTATAGAAAGGTTGCTCAAGCAAAGTAGAGATCAGTGGAGCCCCTTGAACATGAGCTGAATTGAAACATAGCCGGTGTGCAGGTGTTTAGAGAGACGTCTGTTGACATAGTCCACATGAAAGTGTTTGAGATTCAGAAGTACGGGCCTTGGAAGTTGGAGGAAAAAGAATCATATTAGTTTGGAATTAGCTGTCACATGAAATGGGAGCATTAATAACAAATTCACAATAGTGTTAAACCCAATAAGATCTGAAATAAGATCAGAAATTTCCATAAACATTAATTGTGTAAAGCGTTCATTAAGTAGGAGTGCCAAGAACTATAATGATCGTCTGAACATGCTAATAAGTTAATTAGTCTAAACAAAACTAAAACGACACGTTCTTTTTGAGCGTTGTCCTCAGCTTCTATGTAATGGGCTATCGCCGTCATTTCTCAATTTCCTTCAATAAAAAATGTAGTTACGACGTTATCTCATAGCGTTGTCTTCAGCTTCTATGTAATGGGCTGTGACTCACATTTCTCAATTTCATTCAATAAAAGATGCATTAAGCCTAACTCACTCTCTCTCTCTCTCTGCTGCGCGAATTTCCTGAAATGTGACTTTTAAATGGTTGTGAATGCCACTGCGCAGGGAGGAGAGCATTGGGTACTGAATTCACCTAATGAATCGCTTGCTTTCATCCTTGCGGATTCAGGCTTTGATGTATGGATTGGTAGTTTACGAGGCACGCAGTGGAGCCAAGGACATGTGTCTCTCACACTTAACAGCACTGTCAGTCTCTCTCTCTCTCTCTCTCTCTCTCTCTCTCTCTCTCTCTCTCTCTATATATATATATATATTGCTATTTTTTCTAAACCAAAAAAAAACCCTAAAACTCTTTTTCTAAAAACTTCTCTTTCTATGAATTTCTAAAATCACATGTTTTCTCTTTAAAAATTTCAAAAGTTACATGTCATTTCAAGCATTTCAAATGCACTTCAAATGCCCTTCTCTCCTTCTCCCTCTGGAGTCTCCTCTTGCGCTTTCCCTCTCTCCTCTCTCCCTCGCTCACCCATCGGCTTTCCCTCTATCTCTATTTGCACCTTATTTCTCTCCTCTCTCAGCTCTCACGCTATCCCTCATCAGAAACCTATGCTCCTCATGGTCGTCCTCACGATCCGCCACTCCTTCCCATCCTTTTGACAACTCTCCTTCTTTCATGAATGAATCACACATTGAACATTTCAATTTCAGGATTTTACATTTCAAAAAAAAATAATAAAGCAAATCCTTCAAGCGCATCAGCGTCTCTCTCTCTCTCTCTCTCAAATCACGCATTCTCTCTATCTCTCTGTCAGCATCTAGAAAACCTCTCTCTCTATCTCTCTATTCTAGCGCTCCCTCTAGATGAAGATCTCAAAACCTCTGCCTCTCTCGCAAAACCTGTTTCTCGAACTTTCGAGATTGCACTCTCATTCTAGATCGTTCTCTTTCTAGAACATTCTTTGTTCTAGAAGCTGCATTTCAGATGCTCGTCAGGTCCTCAGGGATGAAATTTTAGGGCATACGTGGCCCAATCAAAATTCGGGAATCTCTTTTTGTCTACAATAGCCTACATTCAACATTTTCTCTTTCACCTCACTTTATGCTATTTTTTGTCCTTAAATCCTAAACAAACCCTAACCCTAAAAACCCTAAAACTTAAAAATCGTTCACTCTCGAGCTCTGCCCCCTCTCTCCTCGTGCTCTCCCACCTCTCTCTCTCTCCCCTAGGCTCGCTCAACATCTGTCTGGCGCTCACACCTCTCGGCTCTCTCGGCTCTCTCTCTCTCTCTCTCTCTCAAGTGTCCCCCATCTCCCTCTCATCTCGTTACCTGCTACAGGAATGACTATCCATCTTCTTCACGCATTCTTGTAAACCGCAAATCAAGCCCTTTTCAATTCAAAGAAAGCGTTACCGATCCGTATCTCCTAGCAAAGAACTCACAATCCAGCACTCAAAAAAATGAATGAGAAATCCAGCAGCAATCGCAGCGTCTCTCTCTCAGATGACGCTCTCTACATAGTACATGAAACTCTCTAGCCCCTCAATTGCTCTCTCTCTCTCTCTCTCTCTCTCTCTCTCTCTCTCTCTCTCTCTTTCTCTCTCTCTCTCTCTCTCTCTATTCTCTCTATCCATCGGGCTCTCTCGAAATTGCTCTTTCCGTAATGGATTTTTGGTGACTATTCTGCCCATTTCTGATTAAAAAGCAGAATAGTCACCTGTTTTTTTTAAAAAAAAATTTAGTGCAGATTCTGCCTGCGTTTGCCACGTGGCAGCATCGAATTGGTCTCAAATTTTTTTAGTGCTCATTCTGCTTGCACCTGCCATGTGGCAGCTAAGGATTGATTTAAAGAGGGTCCAAAAATCCATTACGCAATGAAAAGGGCCAAGCAGAGGCCATTATGCCTGGTAAGGATTTTCAAAATTATTTTAGGCGAGGGGCCTCAGGTAATGGAAATCCTTAGCAATGGAAATCCTTACCAGGCAAAATGGCCTTTGCCCGGCTCCTTCATTATACAAAAGTTTCCAAAAACACGTTCTCTCTCTCTCTCTCTCTCTTCTCTCTATCCATCGGGCTCTCTCTCGAAATTTCTTTTTCCAAAAGTTTCCAAAAACACGTTCTCTCTATAAACTGAACGCGGATGCCCTTCAACCTCACCTATATTGCCTTTCAAGTGCCCATCAAATACGTTTTAATGCAAACGTGCCGCAATAAGAAAAACACGATTCAGTTTTTGTCTCCAAACAGCCTACATTCTCTCTCTCTCTTTGGGTGTAGACAGCACCTAGAAATGTATTGCCTTACGCACTGATTGCAGAGTTATTGGAATTGGACTTGGGATGAACATTTGAACTATGATCTTCCTGCCATGCTCAAATTTGTGCGGGACACAACCGGATCTCCTGTGAAGTACGTTGGGCATTCGCAGGTGATTTTTTGTAGCAGTTTTGCATGGAGACTTGTTGTAGCTTGGATCACAAAAGCTGTTTAGTGCATTATTTGGATGAAAGGATTAACCAACAGACTAGACTTTCTTTGAGAAATTGTACAAATATTTACAGGAAAATGATATATTACTCATTGATTTTCATTTCCACAAAACAGGGAACTATAATTTTTCTGGCAGGTCTGACTCAATCCTCGGTTACACAGTACGTTGATAAAGCAGCATTACTGGCGCCTATTGCCTACCTCGACCACATGACGTCCATAGTGGGCAATGCTCTCGCACGACTTTTCCTTGATCAAGTAAGCTAGTTCATCCGAAACTTATCTTTAGACTGGTGTTCATAATGTCTTATTTTGGTCTTCAGAAACGCTCCACAAAGCTATGATGCCGACCGCCTCGAAATTGTGTACTACTACCATTATACATAACTACCACCCTGACGACAAGAATGATAATTTCTATTTTTCATGTGGCAGGCCCTTCTGCATGTTGGTATCCGGGAGTTCAACACGTCCAGGTAGTTGTCTCCGCCTTCCTTTAACTCTACTGCTCAGATATGCTGGCAAGTATTCGCTTTCAAGCAGCTTTTCAGATACATAAGAGACATCAAATAAAGTCTATCTGTCTTTGGATCGTTAAATCGGAACAGAAACATATTGAAACTTTACGTCTATAGTACAGTAAGTAGATGTTACGCCACGTAGCTATAAAGTTATTGGGTGCAGAGTAAAGGATGTTTGTAACATTCTCATGAAGTCACACTAGTCAAATACAATATGAGCATGGCAGATTTCAAACCACTGTCCAAGAAAGATATAACACACAAGCTTGAAGTAATAAATAAGCTCTGGCAAACAATTCTATGTATTTGTCCAGATTAGATCTTAACCTGGGAGATTATTCTGAACTATCTCAATGGATGTATGATGATGACTCAGCGGTGTCGGCAAAGAGCTTATAGACCTCTATTGTGGTCTGATCCCTTCAGATTGTTCGGATCTCCTAACAGCTTTCACTGGTACGTACTCCTTGCGCCACTTATCTTTCCCAACAATTAGTTGCTCATTTTTTATGTGACTGCCGTTCTCGAGATTGTTTTCCTTCTCGTCTGGTTTATGCGAGTTTTCCTTTTGGAATTCTCGGATGTCCTAAGAGTGCTCGCGAAAGTGTTCATTCACCGTTCTCAGTGGAGCTGGTTAAGAACAAGGGATAGAGAAGACTCCTGATGATGGATGGACTAAGTCAATGATTTGGCATTTACATATCTAACTTTCTCGTTGGAAGTTCCAGCAGACTGGAAATTAAGCAAGTATAATGCGCATAAGCAGTTTCACTGGCCGCATTGTAAAAGAACATTTGTATGCAAGTATAGAATCAAGTTAAGACCATTGTATGCTCACTACTCTTGATTGAACAAGGCTTTTATATTTTTTTTCCTAAAAGGGGACGTAGTAAATTTCATCTTTAGTTTGACTATTTTGCAGGTCCAAACTGCTGTATCAATTCTACTCGTTTGCCATTTTATCAGCAATATGAGCCGCAACCCACATCAACAAAGAATATCGCGCATCTGTCTCAAAGTACTGTTAAAATCTTTCTCTACCTACAAGAAACATAGAGAGATCCATTTAAATGACAAATTGCTTAGTGATGTGATTGTTTTGAGGCTAGAAGTCGACTTTGTTTTCTTATAGAGTCAGTATTGCGTTTTCAAATCGGTTAATTTGATCTCTCAAATATTGATTCTAGCACTTGATACCTGGTTACAGTGGTTAGAACAGGACACTTTCGCAAATACGACTATGGTCTCTTTGGAAACCTGGAACACTACGGTCAACCTATTCCTCCAGCTTACTCTCTGTCCAACATTCCTGCTTCTTTCCCACTCATGCTTGCTTATGGTGGAATAGATGCTTTGGCTGATGTAAATGATGTAAAACATCTCATTGATGATCTTCCCAATCCATACGTACTACAGTATCTACCCAACTATGGACACTTGGATTACACCATAGGCAAATCTGCAAACAGAGACGTATATCAGCCAATGATTCAATTCCTCAAAGGCAACTGATGATTAGCATTAGCAATTGTTGCTAGCTCAGATTTCAATCCGATTCGAAATAGACAATTGAGCATGAACTTTACAAAAGGAACAATTAAATTCACAAGCAGTTCAATTTTTCTCAAACTTTTTTTTGAAAAAGTATGATACCCCAGGCATAGAGTTGTCTTTGCAATAAATTTTGTTTGATGACTGAGGTGGAATGAGCACTAAATTTTTTTGATGACTATTCTGCTTTTTAATCTGTTGAGAAAATGGGCAAAATAGTCACCAAGAATCCATTACATAGAGATCATACCACTACCCGTTGAGTTATTTCATAGTCGCATTCATTAGATGAAGTTGAAATTGTAGCCTTTCTAAAAACATCATCAAGAAATTGAAATTGCAGCCATTTTAAAAAAATCATCCATTCATGATTGCAATTTGCAACCTTTCAAGATTTTTGGATTAAAAAAATAATATCAAGACCTCAAAAACATATATGACATTTTAAAATATAATTTTGGACCATCAATATTTCTTGAAGCACTAAAAGGTTCAATTAATGATTCAATGAGTAGAGTATTGACGTTGACATTGAATATTTAGAGTAATAATGTTTAGTATCCATGATCAATATTAGAGTATTCATATTTACATAGTCATAGTATTCACATCTTAATATTAGAGACTAGGTATGTAGGTCCTAGTTTGAGCCACATTTTCTTTGACCTGCAAAGAAATTAGTGAAGTAAAAAGCAATAATTGTAAATTGACAAGTAATGTCACGATTTTTTCATTCCGCAATTCCATCTGTTGAGGTGTGTATGATGCAGTCTTTGTATGCATAATACCTTGATCAGTACAGAAAGTTTTGAATTCATTGGAAATGTACTCACTCCCATGATCTATGCGAATAAAGTATACTACAACAAACTTGCTGAAGTCATCAATAAACGTGATGAAATATTTTGCATCACCTAAAGACATTACTCTAAATGGTCCACATATATTCGAATGTACAATTTCTAGTACCTTGGTTGCTTTAAAAACATCTTTACTAAAAGGTGTACGAGCCATTTTGTCTTTAAGAGAAGATTTGTAGGTAGTTTGAATATCTCGACTCCTTCAATTCTTTGACTCTTGTTGGCTTGGTACAAGGCTTCCATGTTCATGTGATATAACCTCTTGTGCCACATAATATCTATCGATTCTTGAGCTTGATTCGCTTGCTCGACTCGAGTTCGAATGCTCAAGTGATACAAATTCCATTTCTGTCACCTTTAGTAACTAGGTTATCATAATCTTCATCGAAAAACTTACAAGAGTCCTTTGTGAAGGCTATTGACATCCCTGTGTCAACTATCTTTGCTACGGATAGAAGATCTTTATCGAGAGTAGGAAAATACAAAGCTTCCTCTAGTTTATTGTCACCTTGATTCATGTCTAACCTGCACAATACACCGGTTCCGTCAACTTCATGCTTAGAACCGTCAATGTATCTCGAAGAATTCATCTTCATATAGTCCGATAAAATTTGTTTTGAGGAAACAAAATGTGAGGTGGCTCCTGAATCAAATACTACGAATTTTTGAATTCGATGAACAACATAGATCAGCAGAAGCATATGCTGCTGACTGCTCTGGAGCATTCTGCTTTGTCTTCGACAAAATTTGACTATGAAGTTTCACTTCGATTTTGCTCCTTGTTCTTGGAATTTTGATAACAGTCTATTGCTGCATGACCGCATTTATGACAATGAATACAATCAATCTTTGGATTCAACCAACACTTGTCTTCTGTATGACCTGATCTCTTGCATCTATTGCAAATCTTCTTATCACTAGAATCTCTTGAGTTTAGTTTACCAGATTGTCGATCATTTGTCTTGGATTCGTCTAGACGATTTCCATTCTTTCTTTGATTGTTATCATCTTTCTGAGACGACTCCCTCTTAGACTGAGACTTTTTTGAAAATTGATTCTTCTGAATAAATAGAGCTTTTTCCAAATCACCATTGTCGTCATAGTGTCCGCGAGCTTCTAATTCCTCTTTGACTCCATCTATTGCCTTCTGAAGTGTCATCGACGAATCTTTCACCAGTAAAGTTTGAGTTGTGTGGAATAACTTGGGTAGGACTCAAAGAAAATAGCTGTTATTTTCCTTGGAGATTGCATTTTTTGTGTCAGAATTCTACAAAGAAATAAACAAATCCTTTATTTTTCACACGAAAGTGGTCAAATCTTTGCCATCCCATAGTAGGTAAGTCAATTGGTCCTCCAAGAACATGATTTGATTCCGTGATGGAATTCTTGGTTTGCAGTTCTTCCGACAATTCTTTCGCGTTCGAAATTGAAGAAAGGTCTAGCATTATGCTATCATTCACTGAAGATGCAATAATCGCTATAGCTTTATCATTTTTCTCCCTCCATTCACGAAGTTCTTTGCCAAGGGGTTATTGGCTTCTCTTCTATTGAATCTACCCATTGCCAAAGACCTTTGTCCTTTAGTATGAGTGAAGTCTTTAGCTTCTAGGCTAGATAATTCGAACCTTCTGTATCCAAGATTGTACCCATCTTAGATTGAATGCTGCTGATTGAAGACATCTTCAAATCTTCTGAATTTCTGTAAATAAGCTCTTTGACACCACAATGATGTTGTTGAGCTTTAACACTCGAACACACTTTTGTCGAGTAACCTAGATGGTTGCTCAGATACCGCTGTTGAAGGGTGCTCTGATACCACTGTAGAAAAAACACTGAGAATTCTCCTTCAGAGAACGCGATGAAAGTTTGAATAAATCAAATGAGTATCAAAGTTTCAATCATGTCTGAATCTGGCCTATATACTAATAGATCAGGTTCTATTATGATTGAATAAAATGTGTGGAATTAAACATATGTATGAGTGTGATACATAATTTCAGATAATCAGAACAACTATGATGTTTGATCTTGAATTCTACCAAAAATAAGTATGAAACACCAACAAAGTAAAATCTA
The DNA here is from genome assembly GCA_029204225.1 of Diphasiastrum complanatum. Taxonomy (NCBI): domain Eukaryota; kingdom Viridiplantae; phylum Streptophyta; class Lycopodiopsida; order Lycopodiales; family Lycopodiaceae; genus Diphasiastrum; species Diphasiastrum complanatum. Next base: position 30,061 of record MU833172.1, read on the forward strand.
ATATATTGATTCTGATTCTTCTATCTGTTTCTATCTTCTTACAATGAGTAAGTGTACATGTATTTATATTGTCATAGGATAGGTCTCTTGTCCTTCTTTCTCCTATAAACAATCGATCTAACCGTTAAAATAGTTTATATACAATGACATTTTGTTTCCAAGTTCGATAGTTTATCTTTCGATTCGTTTATCTTTCTATTCGTTTATCTTTTGAATAAGAATAAAGGTCAAATAAGTAAATGTCAAATGAATAAAGATTGAATTATCATTAGATGATTCGAATGAATAAATGTTGATTCTTTTGAGTTCGATTTTTCAACCTTTGTCGATTATACTGTACATTGTGTTAGTAGAATTACTGAAACTTGTCTGTCGAGGTGTTTTACACCCTCTTTCTAGGCCACTCCACCCATTTTTTCTCCCATTAAGACTCTTGTTGGTTACATTCCCCTTCAGAATCCCCAGCCTTCTTCCCCCTTCTCCCTTTCAAACTCCTCCCCAAACTTCTCCTGTTGTAGGCACTTCCCCCGTTCCATCCACTTCTCTTTGGCTCGATGCCACTTTTCTTGACACTCCCTTTGCCACTTTGTCCATCAGCTGATGTCTTGTCGTCCACCTACTTGGCATGACTCTAAGAATGAGGCTAGGTTGGCAAAATAGGGCAAGAAAGCCAAGTTAACTTATTACATGCTGGAGATTCACCTAACTTTACAAAAGAAGAGGCTTTTAGTATGTATTCCATCCTCCCATAGTGAGGACTTAGATTATTTTTGAGAGCTCATTGGCAAGACTCGCGTTTCTACTCTATGAAGTTGTTGTTTTTTGGATCCAAGAAAGATCAAAGTCATTTGTACTTTGTTTTCAGTCTATAGGACATACTATGTACTGTTCCACATGTTTGTGGGCTGTACTTTGTGTTTGATTAATAATTAGAGATTGCTCTTGATTGATCGATGCTAATTTGTTGATCTAGATCTCAAAATCTAGTGTCTCTTGCATCATTTTTATGATTAATCAATCAATCACTATTGTGAGGCATTAAATGCACTCATTCAAGGTCCAAAGTACTAGAATTTGACATGGTATCAGAGCGAGGTACAAGAATAAATCATTAATCTTGTGTACAATCCAAAAATAGCAAGTTTTTGATCTAAAAAGCTAGTATTGGAGGGCCAAGTAGAAATCAGATGATTGGATGGAAATTCATGGATCAAACTTGATCAAAGCCTAATTCCATACTGTTCACATGTGTGGACAAGTCTGCACCAAAAAATTATTTCCATTTTCGCTAAGATCCATAGAAATTCATAGTAATAGATCTTGATGAGTTTTTTGATGCTAGATCTATGAGAAAACATCAATGTTAGTATGCCATTGATTGGATTTGACTTTGTGTCATTAAATCTAATTAATTGAGGCTAGACTCAAGCCCTTTAAATGTGTTTTATAGTTCTTGTAGAAGCATCAAGAGGAAAGTACAAGTTTTAGCCATTTTAGTGTCCAAAAATAGTCAAAATTGAGTTGATTTGATAAGTCTTTGAGAGGGCTAGAAGTGAAGTGTGAGGTAATCTAAACAAGTAAATCCTTTGTGAGTTTCTAGGTTCAAATCAAAACCAATTTTCTTGAGCATTGTTTTGTAGAATCCTTTCTAAAATTTATTGTAAATCAAGATCAAGGGGATCTTGCCACTTGTGTCTTTGTGAACATCAAGTGAGTTGCTAGTGAGGAAAATCTTGGAAAAGAGCTTAGGGAGGGCCAACAAGTACATCATTAGTACAAGTCATTAGTGAGATGAACATAGTATTAATTAATTTTGGACTTTGACAAAATCCATTTTCAAAAATGGAGTTGAGAATTTCGAGACGTTGTTTAATTACAAAAATTTGATAGTATATGAACCACATTTCAGTTGGGTATGACACAATTGTGTACCATAAAACTCAAGCATACACAAAATATTATAAAACTTTCCATATACATATCATATGTTAAAAATCCTTTTCAAATCATTTAAAAAGTATATAACATTCATCAAGAAATGACACTTCAATCACAAATATTTTTTCAAACCAATTCCTTTGTTATATTGTCAGAATTAGCGATAACAACCCCTATCGCTTGAGGTATTAAGTAATTACTTGCCTTTATGGTTTAGGCATAACCACCAATACAAACTATAAGATCTCTAAAATTATATCCATATCTCCCTCATCAAGTTCCTCAGACCCAGAACTTGAGTCTTTAGATGAATCTGTATCTGGAGGTGATTCCAAACGGTCTTGATGCGCAAGAAAAGACTAAGTCATATCTAAACTTTTTGGAATATCGATAGTCACTATAGTCCTGTTCATGAGCTCTGCCACACAATATGACATTCTATATAAGCACACAGACCAACTTGGAGCACAAAAGAATTCGATAATGCTGCTCACACCTCGCCAATGCTTTGCTTTCTTTTTGTGATCTAGCTTACACGACACAAAATGTTTTGTTGACTATCTTCGAAACAGAACCTCAAGAGTTTGAATTTGCTTTGCACGCACTCGCTGAGATCATTTGGGAACTCATCATTGTAGAGAACAAATAGAACATGCTGCAAGTTTGGAACAATTATATTGTTCTCTTTCAAAGGAGTTGCCAACTCATAGTAACCTTAAAAAACAGAACACCGTACATTACGCGTTTCTTTGATGCTTGATTTAATACCTTCTTTTCTGTTGTGATCCAAAAAGGAACAATCACACAGACTTTGTGCTGTGGCATGAGAGTCGTCAAACAATGGCGCACCATTGACAAAATGTAATTAAGTTCTAGAGATTCAATGTGATGCTCCCACAATGAAGAGGAAGTGTCATGAAACTTGATTCTTCAGCTCAACAATACAGAAAAACCTCCATTCGGTGTGTTATGTCCATGTAGGATTCAGTATACTCTTAGTCTTGGATACACGATACTCCAGTAAATCAAGCTGTTAGTTATGCCACGTCATACTGGATGTGACCCGAAAGTAACTAGTATCCTTGTGAGGCCTAGAACACACTAAATGGAGTTTAGACAAGGTTTGAGATAGTGAATGCATGTGTAGAGTTATCAATATCAATTCTATGAATAGGTGGACCATGCTTAGGACTCTATTCTAGGTGAATCTATGTATAGGAAACTTAGGGCTATGCATGGCTATGTGCCCAGGTTGCTTTTGGCCCTATATACTGAGGGCAAACTCGCCCTACTTCTCATTGTGATCATGGATTCATTGCCTGGGTTTCACTCTACATTCATGCCTCTTGTTCCTTGGCTTGGAGGTGAAGCTTCTAGAGTTGATTGGTTGCTTCTATTTGGTTGGGTGGTTGCTCCATAGTGTGTTTTTCATTGTGTGTTATCTTGTAAGCAGGATCTTAGGGAGCTTCCCTTATATTGGTATCAGAGCAATGCTTACGAAGATGGGAAAACATGGAGAAGGGCTACCTTTTGTCGAAATTTTAGATTGGATCCATGGGAATTCTCTTCCAAGGTGGATAGCAAGGTTTCAAGTGGGTGTACTATCCCAGTTTCAATTTGCATACTGCTAAGATCCATTACTCTTGGGATTCTTTGTGGTTTTGTGGAGAATTGTCCTTGAAGGCCAATTTGTGATGCTTTTTTGGAGCTTTTTCTTGTGTAGATCAAATCTTTGGTAGATCTGAATTTTCCAGCAAGTGTACTTTCATTTTAGGGTTCATTAATGATGAAATTAATGATGCATGCCGGTTCTCTTTAATGATTTATGATTCTAGGCTATGTTTTGGTCAAAATTGCTTGGTTTTTCATGTTTTTTGGCACAAAATAGATAGTAAGAACCAGAATCCAGAAAGATCGGATCAATTAGATGGTTGTAGTTCTGTAAATTGGTTTGCATGTGTTAGAGAAAGAGCTGTATGTCATGAATTTCCACTTTATGGTGATGAAAAAACCGAAAAATAGCCAAAAATCATCATTTTTGCTTGTTTTTTTTTCATAAAGTTGGATAGTAGGTGGCTGTAAAACACCATGTAGAGCTTGTAAGGAAGTGAACCAAAGTATTTTGAAGCTTTCTTTGAAGTTAGAACCAATAATTCTAGCAATTGAATTTGTAGGAAGTCACAACTTCAAAAAATGACCATTTTTGGTGATTTTTGGAGGATGGATCTCTCCAGATCCATAAGGAGATCATTCTGCAATTTATTACAGCATGATTAGCATTCCTTTTTACCATCCCAGCAAGCTACCAGACCTGTGAATTGATGGCTGATAGCTTATGCACCATCTCCATCAAGTTTGAAGCTATTTTGACTTCTACAAATCAAGAAATCTTCGTTCTCAGCCTACACTGCATCTTAGGATCAGTATGAATGCTTCATGGAAGTCTAATTGATGGTTTAAGACTGTTGGCAGCATCAATTTTGAGCTTGGGGAGGTGTTTGCATGTTTTTGCATGATTCCTTCTTGTGGAAGTGCGCCCTATAAAGATTTCTGCAGCTCTGGTCTCGCACGTGTGAACCTTAGGTGGCAGGCTGATGAAGCAAGCATCTTGTTCACTTGGTCTCCATCTGTACTGAGCTTTACAACTTTGTGAGTAAAATTTATAAATTTTGAATTTGTTCTGATTGCATGTTAGTCATTTCCCTAATTTGTAGTACTGTACTTGCATGGATTAGTTTCATGTTGATTCTTAGAGTGATTCTGACATGTATGAGGAATTTACAATCGATTTGAGTGGTCATACGCATGTGCTCTGACAGTTGGGTCACAAATCTGTGTTAATGGCTGACAAATTCCGTAAAACTGAAGTTACGTAAAAAAATTCCGTAATGACATTTGTGACTGATGTAGTGTGCTTTGCATCCCAGTTTGACATTGGGTTAGTAACATAAGGAATCGGACAGTGTTTCGATTTTTTTGATTCCGATGCCTTTTAAACTAACAGTATTTTCGTCAGAATTTTTGAATTACGTAAAATAAAGCAAATTTTGAGTTTGTTTTGGAAAAAATCAAAATTTCGGTCATTTTTTCGTTATTTATGAAATCAGTTTAGATTAGTGAATTGATTAAACTAAGTTTATTTGTCAGAGTTGATCACAATGTTTTCACTAAGTCTAAATTATTTTCCGGTGATAGATAAGTTAAAATTGACAGAAGAAACCACAATGAATTGCCGACAGTTTTTACTATGTTGTCATTTTTTGACTTTGGAGTTGGGAACTCCCAGATTGAAAGTTAAAATTTGATTTTTTTTCTTTTTTGTTGAATTTCCATTTGATAATTGGAAATCAGTTACTTGTCTGATAAAAATGACCAGGTTGAATGAGTGGCAATGGTATTCTTTATCTAGTTAGTAAATCTGACAGGATACGGTTCAAGAATTACTGAAATCCTATGGATGGGATTTCCATTCATGTAATTTCATGTTGGATAGGTTTTGTCAATATTAATGGAGTAATGCCAAACCAGTCAATTAAAAAAAAACAACTGATTTCATTTCCAGTAAAATCCTATGGTGAATTATATTCAGCCCAGGTATAGGACAGAAATAGAATTGTTTTGGACTTTTTTTTACAGTAATTGGTTTTTTAAACATTTACTAATGTCATTACGTCTTCTTGGTACCTTAGTTGGAATAGATTTTCAGGAAACTGAAAATTCTAAGGAGGGAAGAAAAGTGGACATCAGAGGTAGTAAGTGAGATCGGAAAATGTATTTTGCAGTTAGGATTTTGGTAATCCCTGTAAATAATTGCTTAATCTTGGTTATTAATTTCCTGGTTAGAATTCATTCAATTGAATACGTAGCTGATATCTTTGTAACCATTGAGTTATCCATAGTTTTGGATGTCAATTGTGAGGTCTAGAAGTGGAATATGATACGTGGATTACATTGGATCTGTTAGTTGACTGAAGCTTGTCCCTAGGTTTGATGCATCAGTAGGGGTTTGAAGCTTATCATTAATCAGAAAGGATCAGGATGTAATATTGAACCATGTTGATTCTTCTGTCTAAGTCACATAATCAGATGTGGATTTTGGGTATCCATCTGATAGGCATGCCAGTCATCCAAATAAATGGATTCTCCAGTGTTTGGGAACAAGACATAATTTCCTATAGTGATTGTAGGACAACTAGATGATCAACGGATCTCTAGAATATCAAATAAGGCGGTTAAGGATTTTCTAGAAGGAAAAGCTGATGGTATGGGATGTCAGTAATTTTGGAAAAGAGATTCTAGGACTGTAAAGATCTGATGATCAATGGCGTGTTTAGTACCTAGTCACGATATGGGAAAGAAGAAAACCATTCGATCAAATGTGGGATATTTTGGAAAATTTTGAGATTTAATCTAGATCCCAATGTGGTATATCATTATTTACAAAATCATAGGCCCTCAAATCTATTTCTTGCTTTCTTAATTAATCCTTTACTTCTTAGTAATTTCTCAAATATGGACATCAGACTGGTTATATGATTCTTTCTGGCATGAAGTTCTTTTGAAAGACTGTTATGTCATATAAATTACTACTTGTGTGAATAGACTTGGAATTCAGATAAATTCTAAGATTAAAGTATTTCAATTTCTTAAACCTAGAATATCTCTAGTGCATAAATGGATTTCGTAGTTTCTATCACTCAGAGTGGAAATATTTGAAGGAGAAGTCTTGTATGTAATTGGGTGAATCCTCTAGTGGGAACACTTATTACTGACTTTTTTTGGATTTAGATATTTTCATATATCATCTTTCCAGTTAACTTTTATGGAAATTTATAATTTTTTTAAAAGGAGGGGTGAAGTGGTGGGATAAAATTCTTTTTGGGAATCTGTTGGTTGCATAGCTTTCGGAAGAGAACCAGCTAGGGTATAGAAATGAGACTGGATCTGAAAGGAATTTCGGATAGATTCAGAGTAAGATGCCCAATTGGAACTTTTCGAGATAAGAGGAATTCTCTAGGGATTGTGTGGACAATCTGGAACTAGAACATGTTTGGAATTCAAATCATTATCTATAAGTAGTACAGTAAAAGGTCAAAGGTTAGTAACTCCATTTTGATAGGAATAGAAATAAGTTTGATCAAAATTTAAGTCTGAGAGTTTTATGTTGGATCAACCTAATATTAGTTTAAGTACTAGGATCAGAGAGGGGTTAATCGGTAGGAGGAATTATGTAATTAGAGGTAAGTTGGATTGGAAAACTATTGAGAGTGAATGCTATTCGTCTCAGAGATTTCCCGGATATGTTATTTACTCATGAGAAATAGAAAATCTTTTGTAGCTGAGTTACAAGATCTCAGTGAGATATGTGAGTAACATATGTGAGTTCAGGAGGAATTTGTCAGATAAAAGTGTTTTTATGTATTGGGTCATAGTGAGATTATTCTCATATGTGCATGATTAATCTTGTATGAATCTACTGTGTAATCCTAGTTACTAAGGTTATCTGGTGCACTTAACCTAGTCGGTGAACATAAGCATATGATCAAGTATTGTTTTGATAGATACTTGCAAAGTTAACAAATCTTTGTATAGAAGATTTATGGATTAACTTATAAATGATTTGGGTAAGGATCTAAATATGGTGTTATACTAGTATAATTGAATTCTTCACCTAGACATTTGAGATTTCTGAATTATTGGCAATTAACTTGAGTAGTTGATTACTCCAAGATGAAGTTAATTGGTAAAACAATCAGTGTGATGTGGATTCACTGGGAACTGATGGTTTTTGAATTATATTGCTTGATGACGCATGATTAGTGAATCATTTGGGTTCATCAGTTAAAATTGTGTGCATTGGATATACAGTATTCTTGGGATAGAGTATTCCTTAGTTAAGGAGGGGACTCAGCTCATTAGTGATTGTATCCCAGAGAGCTCAAATGGATAACGAATTATAATGAATCCAAGAATAACAATTGAATTTATTTTCAGTAGGACCTTGGATATCTAGATGTGATTCTGGATTGCAATCTAAAGTTTTGTAGTTGAAGATGATTGTTATTTTGGTATGCATTCAGTCTTTAATTACCAGTGATTTATAGACCTTGAATATTGCACTTCAGTTTAAGAATCCTGGTAGAAAGTATTCCTAAATCCAATATTTTCTTAATGGAGAGATTTTTGGAATGACTCTTACTTTTCTTGAGTTATGAGACATATACTCCAGTATCTTGTAAATGATTAAGTATGATTTGGATTTCAGAAAATTATGATTGACGAATCATATGAATCTAAATATTTATGATTGACGGATCATAAATAGATACTTAATTATTGTCAGAGGATTATAAGGAACTGTAATGATTCTTAAGTGTGATGATTAATTCTTGATCTATTACTTGAGTAAGAATTCAGATCAGTGTTTTGAATTTCTCTACTCCAGTGTTATATTTGAGGACATATGGATCTCACAGATATTCTCACAAGATAAGTATTTTATTTGTGAAGAATTGAATTTATCTAGTGGATGTAATTATACTACAGTTTATGGTCTGCAGATGCTTGAGTACAGTTCTTCATTTGAATTGGATCTCCAGTTATCTTAGGAGACAGACAAGTCTATTAAGATGAATGAAGGCTATTTTTCTTGCATTAGGTGCTAGAAACAGGAGCATTTAACTCAAAAGAGTATTTGGGGTACTCAAAGTTGAGTTTTAATCATTCTATATCTTAATGATCTCCTAGAGATTCTAGCTAAATGAATTATTATATCTTAGAATTTGGATTCTAAGGATATTTGTACTTGAAAACTTATGAATTATTTGTCAGAGTTGTGGATAATTTTAGACTGTAATTATGATTATTTTTTTAAATTATTTCTTTAACTTTAATCTCTTAAGTTAGGTTATCTCACCCAGTATTTCATGTAAATGCTTTACATGAAGGTGATGTTACTAACTTATAGTGAATATAACCCAGTTGGGAAATTTATCGCTTTGTGTACTTTTCCAAACCTAAATTGTACTCTAGTGCAAAGATTATCCCTTGCAATAGGATTATCTCTGAGTACTTGTTTGATGTGAAAGTTAGACTAAGGATAATGATTTTCTAGATTGATATTTAAAGTTAAAAGAAATGTTCCTATTATTCTTTCCTGTTTAGAGAGCTTCTAAGGATAGAAGCAGTTTAAGGAGGGAAGAATGTTATGTCCATGACCAGAAAGTAGGTTTCAGTATACTCCTAGTCTTGGATACACGGTACTCCAGTAAATCAAGCTGTTAGTTATGCCACGTCATACTGGATGTGACCCAAAAGTAACTAATATCCTTGTGAGGCCTAGAACACACTAAATGGAGTTTAGACAAGGTTTGAGACAGTGAATGCATGTGTAGAGTTATCAATAGCAATTCTATGAATAGGTGGACCATGCTTAGGACTCTATTCTAGGTGAATCTATGTATAGGAAACTTAGGACTATGCATGCCTAGGTGCCCTTGCTTTTGGCTCTATATATTGAGGGCAAACTCGCCCTACTCCTCATTGTGATCATGGATTCATTGCCAGGGTTTCACTCTAAATTCATGTCTCTTGTTCTTTGGCTTGGGGGTGAAGCTTCTAGAGTTGATTGGTTGCTTCTACTTGGTTGGGTGGTTGCTCCATAGTGTGTTTTCCATTGTGTGTTATCTTGTAAGCAGGATCTTAGGGAGCTTCTCTTATACGGTGTCATGCTCAATATTGTGGGTGGAAAGATATATTTGTTTTATATTTTATACAGCTAATCTCAAGGATTTAGGTATAACACCAATCAATTTTGAAGTTATACCTTTGTCTTTGCCATAGTGTGCTCTAAACCAATTCTGACAAAAAGTTGGGTCAATGCCATTTTGAGAGTTGTTTTATGTTCTCTTTGTTGTAATCCACATCTGAAGGCAAGTCTTCTTCTATAGTAAACAAATACTATACAAGACTTAGTGCAGCCATTTCACGAACCATCAAGAGAACTCCATCAATGTGTTTTTCTCTGTTTTTTCTTCCAAAATACAATTCTCCATTTAAGCTTCTTTAGGATACAATCACACGTATGGCGTCCGGCATATACCTCAAACATCTGAACAGCCGAATAGATATTGCTTTGCTTTTTGTCTTCCTCGATCCCAATGCAGGTTTGTCATAGGAGATCTAATCATTCACATACAATTTCATGACTTGCATGAAATTGTTGAATGTTTCATCTGAACAAAAGATTATTATTGTGTACTCCTCAAATTTGTCATACAACGATGTAATCGTGTGTTGTCCGGACAAAGATCCAACAATACTACTACCAAGGACCCCGCGCAAACCGCGATAAAATGCTCTCACCTGTTTCAGTGGCTCAGGATTCAGCTTCACTCCTCTAACAAAGCATGGTCGACTCAATGAGATTCATAGATCACGTGCACGCTCCATGATTTCTGGCAGATTGTTCTTTTTTCTCATCTCTTTCGGCTCATCTCGACAATTTTGTAATTGATGACATCGGATCCATATGGGATAAAAATACTATGTTCCGAATAGAAAGCAAAAATATCCAACGCACATCACTTTTCATGAACCAACGAGCTTTGGATCACTCGTTCGCTAAACAATTGTTTGGTGATTTGAGCAGACCCAACAATACACCACCCACATCGATCAATGTCACTTTGAGGCCAATTTCATTCAAGAAAGGTGACATGGAAGAAATTATTTTTGAAGGCCCAATTATATTTGAAAAGATGTATAGCGAATTCATGCATGTTGATAGAGCAGAGAATGAGCAGGTCTATATAGACACTTACCCCAAGGAGGTGGATCTTAATCCTGGATCCAGATTGGATGGATTATGTAAAAATCGCTTTTTGTCATATTGTATATTTGAACCTATCGACGGTCAACATTTTTGTTATGCATATAATGAATTGGTGAAGGTCGCATTAAATCAAAATAGGATACATCTTTGGATATTGGATGCCACTTTTAGGTTTGTGCATGCCAAGATATGTATATTCAAGAATGCATCTCGTTACATTCTTGAATCGGACAGACTCAATCTTGACATTTACATCACCTTTAAACTCAAGGATTTGCTCTTCCTTGACCATACGCCCTTCATTGTCCGATACATTGCAATATGAGTCGGATAACATTCCCGATCGATCCACTCTCGGCTCCATTGGCCTTTTCCCGGCGGTCCCAACAACTTTTGCAATCTCTCTTCCAATTTAAACCTCATGACTTTCTCTTCTCAGTCCTGAAGCAATTACTTTTCTCCTTCTTTTCAAAGCCGATTTTTCTTGTTCTTTAGGAGAGGGATTTGTTTCTGTACATGGAATAGTTTCCATTCATGTTACATCTTCAATCATAGAAACTACAACAGATCCAGTAATTACGGCATCAGAAAAAACACTTTGTATTCCCTCAGCATCCATTAACAGCTTATGTTTGCTAGATAGGGCCATCAAGCCGTTGAAGAGGGAACCCTCGTAGTTAAGAATAGATTCATTTGAGTTGTGAGTTGGTGGCTCAACAATAAAATGTGTAGTGTCCGCACAAGACAAAATAACATGACGCTCAGAACCATCTTGGCCGCGATTCATAAACTCAGCTCTGTCGAAAGCAAATTCGTCTTGAAGGTAGACATTGCGGATGACACCAAGATTTTCAACATTGTCCATAGAGAATTCGGGGTCGCCAATTGATTTAGTGAATATTATCACAAAGGCTTTCACAGGAAGTCCATTGGAGCTTGGTTTTTGAAGTATCTTCCAACCTCTAGTAAGATATAATGGAGAGGCATTCTCGGAGGGCCTGAAGATGGTCTGGTCAATAGTGTAGAAAGCTTGCAAAAAATAGCATTCCAATAAAATATCAGATAGAATATCAAAAAAGTTTTAATACAATTTAAGTTTGAGGGCCTAATATCTAAACCCTCCTCCCGCTGCGGTGGGAGGAGAAACCCAAAAACTAAATAGTATGTTTGTTAAGTTTTTTTATTTTTTGGATTTTTGTAAGTTTTCAAGTTTTTTAATTTAGGAATCCAAACCCAGACTTAGTTAGGATCTTAAGAGATTTATTTAGTTAGTCTTAAAACAATGATAAGAAATATACTAAGAATCTCAATGAATAAGTTCAGGAGCTCAAGAAACAAGCTCAGGAAACAGGCTCAAGTTCATAAGGAAGTTAGTTAGATTCAGTCTCGTCTTGCTGTGTGCTTCTCTTTCTACTCTCAAAGAAAGAAACAAAGGAGAGGAATATAAATATATATAGAACCCTGGCAAGTCACCAATCCATGCATATGTATTCAAAAAACCAATTTCAAATAGTAAAAAGATTTGGATCAGTAACATGGCAAAAATGAGTTTCAAAATAGCAACATGTTTGGATCGTAAACTTGGAGTAGTAAGTAGACTCAACAATAAGCAAAAAAATGCGGATTGCTGAGGTGTCATTGAAAAAAGAGAAAAGATACATTTTCACGTGGATTGATGACATGGACGAAGCTTGAATATAGTATATATAAAGAGGTTCTTTCCAGAGTCACTCAAGTTTCTATAAGTTTAGTCGCTATAATCACTCACATTTCTCTTCAAAAGTAAGCTAAGTTTGGTCGCTCATATTCTTTTACAAAACTGAGTTATTTTTACATATAATCTAGATCACATATGTTAACATGGAATAAATATTGTTATGTTAAATGCATTCTAAATAGTATGTCTTAAAAAAAAATTAATTTTGAAAACAAGAAAACAATAGTCTTCAGCAGTCACTTCAAATAGCCATGTATTTAATATGATGCATGCATATATAGGATGCACATATATATATAAGATGCATGTATTTATAAAAGAATGTATGATACCTTTAAAATGCTATATATATATATTTATATATATATATATGTACATGCAAAGATAAATTTCGAAGAACCTCCTGCCGCAATGGGAGGAGGACCCTAAACCCAGATTTAGTTTTGTATAAGTTCATAACAACCTTATGAAATAAAGTTTAGGATTCTAAGAAATATGTTCAAGATCTTAATATTTTAACAAACAGGTCGCCATTAAAAAACTCCATTTGGCTAAGGATCTTAAGCCTTGTCTCATTATGGCTAGACGATGCTTCTACTCTCAAATGAAACAAACAAAGATGGATGCTGAAATATATATAGAACCCTGCTAGGTCAGCAATCCATGCATATGTGTTTCAAAAATGAGCTTCAATCCGCGCACATGTTCGGATTAATGACATGGCGCAATAAGTAGATTCAAAAATGAGTTTCAATCCGGATCGCTGAGGTGTCATTGAGAAAAGAGAAAACATTTTCACATGGATTGATAGTATATATAAAGATGTGCTCTTCAGAGTCATTCTAGTTTTCAAACTTTTAGTGACATTGATTCAGATTCCCTTTCAAAAACTTTTAGTGACGTTCACTCAGATTGCTTCCGCAGATAGCCCATTCTGCACCTGATGTATTAGATGAAGAAACAAAATGTTTCTAGTGCCAAAGCCATGCTAGCTCTCTACACAGATTTTGAAAAAAAAGACACAAGAGACCAAATTGATTGCAAACAATTTCACGACACAAGACACGAAATTGTTTCGCGACACAAAATCCTTTTTGCTCCACGAACGGCCAAAAAGATCAGCCAATTAGTACCAAGGGGTACAAATATTTGATCAGATATCATGACATTAGCAGAGGTATTCTAAATTGTGGCTAATGTGTTACTCTTGTAATTCACGATTAGTTGCAGATGTTTAATCTTTCTAATCTGTAAGTTACACGACGTGACACGAAAAAGTTCTCAAACTATATACTTTCTTTTTGATGCACAATATAGAGGCTAATAAGCAAGATAAGAAGTCAGAAGACAAAAAATATCTAGAATACATGTCCGCCTGCGTGCAAGACAATTATGTAAGAGGATCTGTAGATCCAAAAGTCCGCTAGTAAGTGAGACACGATTTGTGAGAGAACTGTATTTCTCTCTCACCAATGCACTGTGTGGATCTGTCGCACAATGCTTGAAGAATCAGAAAATCAATAGATGATATTGTAGCTGTTGTGCACATATTAATCTGTATGATTGTATGATCTCGAATGTATTTCTGTCTGCTACTATTCGTTTGTTTGATTCACTTGTTCATTCAATTTTGCACTTTGGTTTGATTTCATTGAATGCTATATTAATTTGTTAAGGTAGATCAGCAGTGTTTGTCTACACTCTAAAGGATAGGAGGAATGATATAGCCGGCAGTGATTATCAATCATATCTAAATTCCTGATGAACTAATTTTGTTCGCGAATCCTTTCACTTCGTGCTTCGCCTCGCTTCACTTCACGATCACTTAGCTATAAGGGTAAATCAATCTCAGACACATGTCCCATGTACATACTTGGGATTTGGGCACATATGCTTGTGTGTTGGGTACTTTGGATGTAAGTTGGATGTGAGCCAACGGTCCTGGTGTCTTAACCTCCTTAGGAATTGATTTTGGCGCATAAGGTTGGGCATCTAGATATAGGAGTACATGTTCATCTGTCATTTCTACATCATCCATGTAAAGAATACCTTCTTTCGAAACATGGGCGGTAGAAACACTAGGTTCTCCTGAGCAGCAAGCTATAGGAATTGGGTCAATCATCATAAGTGGGATGATGGGTGTGTCAATGTCTGTAGAATATGGGAGAATATCCACATCTTCTGCAACAGTTTCGATACGACATCAATTGGAATCAGCACAGTCCACAGTGGCTAGTGCTTGACCCCAATTGATTATGTCTGTGGATCTTGTATAGTGGTCGTTTGGTTGGATCGGGACACTATCTAATTCGTCATAAGTTGTTGATGACCAATCATCATAACCTTAGCAGGCTTGACATGGCCAGTTGAGTCAACAGTGACTCGTTTATTGCGATTGCCAAAAGTGATTTTGCTATGCTTCCAATCTTGGACAACACCTGCCATCTGGAGCCAAGGTGTACCAAGGAGTTTATAAGTATTGGCATCATCTGGCAAGTCTAAGATGACACAATCGATCACAAATTTGACAGCTGCTATTCGAACTTTAATATTTGATGAATGACCAGCAGGGTCTATAGCTCGTTGATCAGCCATGCAAAGTTTATATCGTGGTTGATCGAGGGTATGGAAGCCCCATGACTTTGCCAATGACAAAGCCATTATATTTACGCCTGATCCACTATCAAGGATAGCAGATACTGTGGGATAGTCTTTATAGGACAAAGGCAGGGTGATGCTAGTCCCCTTAGCAACACCTATATTCAGCAAATTCATAGGAATTTGGAGAATTTCAGGAATCTCTTCTGTTTTTCGTTGTTCATCAAGAATAGTACTAGGCAGCTGAAAACTATGATGGATATAATGTTGAAGCCCAGTGAAGATTTTATTGTGCTATGGAACAGCATGGTGAGTTGAGCTTGCAAGAGGTCAGAAAATACTTTAAGTCCATGTAGGGATTGCTCCTTTTTGGGGATTTGAGCTGATAACATACTTTCCGTATGTTCTTCCTCACGCAGAAACTCATCTCGAAATTCATTGTATTGCCTTTGTTCCACTTTTGGGTCTAGGTAATCTTTTGGTAATGTGGAAGCCGTCAAGTGGCTTCCCTACGGGTCAGCTGATTTTTGATTGTTTTGCTGCTATTCTTGTTGTTGGCATTGTGCTCTAGTTGGAACTCTAACAAGTTCGGATGATATATGAAGTGCTGGAAGAATCCTGTTAGGTTGTTTAGGGCAATCCTTGAAACTGTGTTTGCAAACACAATCTGGACATTCCGCATGGTAGTGGTTTTTGACTTTACAGTCAACCATGAAGTGTCCTGTTTCACCACAAATAAAGCAACGGTTGCTCATTGGTCCTATGGCGATAGCATAACCATCTTGGATGGCTAGCTGTGCTGGATTTTCTGGTGGTGTGGAATACTCATCTCGTTTGCACGAGCATGAGTTGTCAGTTTGATATTGTTGACAACTAGGTGATGGAAGTGTTGTAACGTGATGATATGAGTGATCGTAGGAGTTTTCTACCAGATGTGCTTGTACAGACTCTCGAGGGTGCCTAAGTTTTTGTGTTCCTAGATGAGGCTGTCCTCTTGGAGGTGGTCCTAAGAGCACCAGCTGTGGTTGAGGTTCATGTCTAGGTTGTCTGGGCAACTCTTGTATATGGACTTGGTTGTTTCGTGGTTGGTAGTGCGTGTGTTGATTCTGTGAAACAAATGGTTGTCGAGGAGGTTGATAATGTCCCCTTGACCAGTTGTGAGATTGATTCCTCAGGTTATAATAGCAATAAAGTGATGTATGCCCCATAAAGTCGCAGATGTCACATTTAATCAATGAAGTATCTGGGACCGGTTGGTATGAAGGGCACTCATTGCCAGTGTGGGCACCTCGACAATGAGGGCACCATGTGTTCTCTCGTCTATGGTGGATTTGGCCAGTGGGTAACTGACCTGGCATGGAACTCTGGATAGACTTAAGAGTGTTTTGAAACTCTTTCGTGAGTTTCTCCATCTGTTGTTGGTGTTGCTGGTTAAGCAACTCCATCTGTGTTTTCCACAACTGTTCTCGTGTTTCCTCGTTTGGTCGAGCTTCTTGGACAACACGATGTGCTCTCCGTTCACGTGGCTCATCGACATCTGAGCCTTCGTCTTCCTCCCAAATGGCATCAGACATGGCTTGTTTCAATGATGTATATTCATCATTGGAGCGAAGTTCATGTTGTACCCATCGTGGAAGTCCAACGAGGAACCAAATTATGAGCATAGACTCAGTGGGTTGCTCTTGTACCTGACTTTTTAATCTTTTAAATCATTCAATGTAGTCACATACTTTCTCATCTTTTGTCATTTTGATGTTACTGAGCTTGAATAAAGGACTTTCGATCAAGCGAAATGGCTTGAAGCGTTTGATAAATGCCTCCTTCAAGAGTGACTAGTCTCGTTTATCTTCACGATCAAGGTTAAAAAACCATTCTCGTGCTTGATCGATCATGGTCATCGAGAAGAGCTGTACCATGGCGTCTGGTGATGTCTTGCCATAGACATCACATGCATTCTCAAAGACTTGAAGAAATCTTTGAGGATCGGCGTTACCATCGTCCTTAGGTAAATCTAGCTTTGGAGTACGTTTTTCAGTACGCGGAACATTATTTGCAAAAGCTCCGTTTAAGTGAGCTCGTGCATGTGAAGATTCGGCAGCATGAAAATGTGGTCGATCATATGGAGCTTTAAAACGCATGAGTTCCCATATGTCGAATGGGTGGTGGATGGCTCTTGGACTTGGGATTTCGTCCTGAAATATCGATTTAATCAAGCCTGTTTGGTGGATGGGGAGACCATCTCTGGTGGATAGTCCTCTGTTGCGTGCCTCTCCTTAATTCTGGGTGCTTCTGCCATAGCTTCATTGATGATCGGAATGCTCTCCTGGTCACCCCCAACAACATGACTCCGTCAACCACCCCCCCATATATAGCCCTCTCACCTTCAGAATGAACTTCATCTTCCAGTTAATAGTTTGAACTCTCCAACTTCATTATGGTTCCAGTTGGTTCGATCGCCATCTTCAAGTAGCAAGATGAAGAGATTCTTCCCCAACGATGCTTCCAGTTCTCCCTCGAGGCCACCTTCTCACTGACACTTGCTCAATGTACCCTACGTGCTTCGCAACGATTGATCTCTTAATGAAGTGGGCCGATAACCTTTGTAAGAAATCTAACAGAGCTGTCTGTTAATCATTACGATGAAATGACTATAGTATAAAGTATACAGATCATTCACACAGAAGCAATGCATGAGTACACAAATCAGAAGTGAACCGTATGGTCTAGGTTTATAAGATTTATTATGCAAATATCGATTTATGTGCATTTATTAGATGAAATGACATGTAACTTTGTTGAACCAAAGACTTCTAAAATGCATTAGTTTTGGTAAAGAACTTTGTACAATTTTGGGGTTGAATCTTGTGATATCCCTATAAATTGGGACAATTTTTTTTGAGATTTTGATGTGACGGAAGAACATGTCAAGGCTAAGCAATTGATTCGTTTTCATCCATTCTTATTCGATTGTTATTTCAACTTATATGTCCTTTCAAATATTTTCACAAACCCAGAAATACCACCATCATTGCAAGGCCTATGTGATTTTAGTTCCATGCCATGTACATTCTTACCTAAAGCATAGTAAATTGCTCAGAAACCACTCATAGAAGTACACATAACAAATTACAAAGCACACAATTTTTAGTAGTGTTATCATTAAGATTTGGAGTTTTAATTTCTTTCTTAGCTGAAACATAGTAAATTGCCCGTAAACGTACATATAACAACCCATTCTATAATATCGGACATTTCCTGACGTTGTTGCTTGTCATGTCTGTTTTTTTGACAACTTCAAAGACCGAATCTAATTTGGACAACGGATAACAAGGTTATGAAAGCCTTAATAAACAGTTTCTCTTTGATTTTGATCATATGCAATTCTTGTATTCAATGATCGGACGCCATGTTCATCATTCTCTTAGATCTGCTTCCTCTCTTCAATCAATCGTAAAAGTTCCATCACTTGAGCCAGGAACATTCAGACACTGCCAGCAGCACCGTGAGAACTCCTTGATAACTAGTCCATGGATAAGCTACTGCTACTTTTCAATGATGTGTCGATATTGGTTAAATTTTCAGAATCCAAAAATTTCTGCGCAGCTAATGTGACAACGAGCTGGATTGGCCGTTTTCCGGTAGCTGCAACCTGCATAGTTCAGCTGGTCTTTAATTGGCAAACTGCTGTAAGCAAGCGAGACCTTTGAGAGCAAACTTACAGTTAGGAGACAAATCGTCTGGTATGAGAGCAAACGACAGCTTGATTGTGATTCTTCTCTCAAATGCAGATCACACAGCAGTACGTTCTCTACAAAGTTCTCCAATTGTAGACATGATATAGATGAAAGATTTAGAGAGCGTTTCACTCTTGTTAGCAAACTGCTCAGCCAGACCTTTAATTTGAGAGCAAATTTACAATTAGAAGACAAATCGTCTAGTATGAGAGAGAACGATTGCAGCTTGCTTGTGATTCTTTTCTCAATTGCAAACTAAACTTTTATTTACGCAATTTTCGAATAATACAGTTGACATGATATAGCTCACCGATCTGGAACGTTTCATTCTTGAGTGCAAGTACTTATGCCGTTTGCAATTACCATCTGAACTGGTTGGATTTCTTTTGCTAGAGCTGCGAACCGGAGTGCATGTCTGAAAATAACCAATAGCTCACGTTTACAGCGGGTAGCAAGTCCAAAGAATGGACTACTGGGGATCAAAAACTTTATATTCGTTAGGAGTGATGATGAAATCATTTATTCTTTAGGAACTATTTAATACCACACCAAAGCTACAATGATCACTAGTTATACCGGGGTAATTTGATTTGCTTACCAATATTAAGTCTTCCTGTTTAGGAGGATATGCTTGCCGAGCCTGCATACATCACCCACATGCTTGTATACAAATTATATACACATATTTGTATCGGCGTAAAAGTTTAGAGCTTAAGGAGTTTTTTAATGTGCTTCGTACAAATATGAATGCTCTAGCTTAAATACTGTGCAAGACGAGAAACAAAACGTGTTAATTCGCAAGATATACCATAGATTCTGATTCATACTGAAGCCAATCGTCGTTCACATCGATTAACTTCAACTGTTCGGATCTATCCACTTTCGGAGAGTTTCCTGTTATTTGAGAATGTCCCATCAGGCCCTGTTAACACAGATTACGATTTCTTACTAGTTAGAGCAAGGATATTTGAAACAGATTACGAACTTTGGCTGCTATGTTTCATGTAACAAATTTGTAATTTCTAGCTATACTCATCGAGGGGTAATAGTGGCCGGCTCAACTCGATAGCTCAATCTGCCAGTACAGACAAAGAAATTTTCACAGCATGGAATTATCACTTATGTCCTCCAGAGCTACAGACTCCTGTGCGTGCATGCTCGGAGATGTGAGGGCAGAGAACTCGATCGTTTGATCGAGAGAGAGAGAGAGAGAGAGAGAGAGAGAGAGAGGTGGGCTTTTAGGGGGTATCGAGGGCCATACGTTACAAGAAGGAATCATAGCATCTCACGAGTAAAGAATGGGTCATTCATTTTTCTCTATCAGTTTCGCTTATTTGTGGGTTGCTATAAAATCTAAAGGACGTCGAGCTTGCACGGGCAAAGAGTAATGATTTTAATAATGAGAAGTTATTCAAAGATTGTCCACTCATATTTATGAGTGTTGCTGCAGAATGTGATAGAATTGGAAGCTTAAAGTTGCCTTCTATGCAGTTATAAAATGAAAATTTTAGTAAAATTGAGTGGATTCTAATGTGATATATCTTGATCTTAATATAGTTCTTACATACCTTCACCTTTTATAAGCTTGTGACAAATTTCAAATGAGAATGTAAAAAACCTATTGTACACCTTGGAGATACCCCAAATATTATTTTAGAAAAACATTAAACTAAAGATCTGCTAATAAGATTCTAGATGATAGTTGATCTAAAATTAAACTCCCCTTAAGACCATGGGAACCATGATATCTTTATTATAAGCGGTGTGGTGTGTGGCCATGGCCCATAGCTAAGGAGTCACAAATGTTTTTGTTAAAATAGTAAGCTTTAATTTATCCTATCATCATATGATAAATAGTCACCTTGTTGCTTTAGCTAGAAATTGTGTTAAGAGCACAATACTTTATAGAGCTTGGGACAATTGTACCATCCCACTTCAAAAAAATTAAGGCTATCTCAATTAGCCAAGAAGGGCTTCAAAAAATGAGCGGCCCAAAAGCAACGTTTGGCAAGTAAAAGCTCATGGATCTCTCATGTTGTAAATTGCCAGATAGGGTCACCCTAGTAAGGGAGAGATTTTGGCAAAGTCCTATAGCATAGCCATGAAGTAAAGAAGATTGCTTATGAACTATGGAAGCAAGAAGGTGCTAGGGCTTATGAGCATAGAGCCTTGGATCTTGCTCAATAGGTGAGCATTTTGTATGATGTGAAAGCTTACAAGGAGGCACCTAGTGAGGATAAATTACTTCCCCAACTATTGTGAATACTGCGACCTATGCATGCATGAGTAGGTGATTTCCACCATTGCTATTTTTTGCTTTTGAAAAAGAGGAAGAACCGTATAGTTGTGGAGGGTCACGCGCAACCAAACTAGGTGAACGTGTAGTGTGCACAAGTGTTATGTGTATTTAGAAGTAGCGGCCGTGGATCCAAATCATCATGGAAAGCTAAGTAACATAGTTCTATCAAGGCCATAGACCAACAGTTGAGCTTGGTTGCATCTCTAAAACTTCATTTATGAAGATATGAAAAAAAAAACTTGAAAATCTTCAAATCGATATGTGCTGAAAGGGCCCGACAAATGACTTTTGTTTTGAAACCCATTTAATTTGGTTTCAAAAATAGCTAAAGCCTTACTAGAAAAGGGTGACTTTAGCTAGAATTCTTTTTGTATCAAATAAGGACCAAATTGGAGTATGAAAATTCTAACATAATGAGTCAAAGGATAGAGAGTGAATTTTGTCAAGGTCCATAAAGTTTTTGGAGTAATAATCTCATCATTTTATTTATAGAATGCGAGCAACTTGGAAAGCCATTGCACTAGTTATTTGGTGATGGTATGACCATTTTTAGATAGAATTTTTCCTTTAACTTAATCGTCAGAGATGAAATAGTAGTGCCCAATTATCAAAATAACTGTTGAGCTTCACATCAAGAGGTTTTACAAAAAATCAAGCAAGATATGAGGAACCATGGAAAATGTGGGTGAGAACTTACAACTGGAAAATTATAGCAAACTAGAAAAAATTTCAAAGTAGAGAACTTGGAAGTTCAAGATGAAGAGCATCTTTGTGGGGTGAGAACTTTGGGACATTGTATCTGATGTAGAGAAAAACAGAATATAATGCTAGCAAATCAAGGCTTATGATCAACATACACATTAGAAAAATTCAGGAGCAACAAAGGAATGTAGTTAATACAAGCACCAACTGGTGATCAAGCAATGTTGGTCAAGGGAAAGCATAACTATAAGAAGTTCCAAATTAGAAAGAAAAAATATGAGAAATATGATGGTTAGCACACATCAATTAAGTATGAGTATCAATTGAATCCACCCTCCTTGGTAGTAATAGAGATACTCTTGTTTGTTAAGACCTCTAAAATATTTAACATAAATGTCACTCACAAAAGATTCAATTACATAGAAAACAAATTTTCAACCATCTCAAGATTATGTCTTACAACTACACACATGCTCTCTCTCTCTCTCTCTCTCTCTCTCTCTCTCTCTCACACACACACACACACACACACACACACACACACACACACACACACACAAAATTATGCTAAAGTTGAACTGGGTTTGTGATTAAGTTAAATCACTAAGAGTTGTGATTATTGATGTTGTGTAAGGCAAATATCCTTCTACCAATCTGAGAAAAAAAAGGTGTTATCACAAATCCTCGTAATGATCTGTAAGAACTCTGAATGTATGAATATGTGAGGGTTAGGAGTCTAGGAGTGTCACCAGGAAAGAGTCATATGATCTAAACAACAGTTGTCCCTTCGTCCAATGATAGTGAGCATAAAACATGTTTTGTACCAACCTTCCTATAGGACCAAACATTCCATATGTTTCAACACCCTACCCGCACATAACTATTTCGACAGGGTTATAGATAATGTATCAAAAATGAATCGTATCTATCCTTGGAGCTGCTAGATTAGGAGAAATCCTAGCAAGCCCAGAACCTTGCATCTTACCTCTGCATGATTATGGTAGGACTATAGACATATGTATCTTAATTCTCTTTTAGAAATGACAAGGATATGCATATACATAGAGATTTATGTCATTGATCATTAGCTGAAAGATGCTAGACATGTGGTGAACATTGTATATTTGAGAGGTAGTCTATTAGTATATGTCCTATATCTCGAATCCAAGAAGATATTGTCCCGTAGTCAAGATTGTTGGGTGGGCTTAAATAGAATTGATATTGTTAGATACCACCATTGGGACTATAAGGACTGGGGACTTAGCAGTCGAAGTTGACAATGATGGTTTCAGAGTCAAGACATCAGTATACATTAGAGTTGATGACTCACGGATCATAGTAGCAACATGCTCCATACAACTCCAAAGCACTACTAGGACATGATCTGGGCCAGGACTATCATGACCGGATTGGAGCTACGAGAACTATCCCTACTAGGAGACTTCTGCCAACTAAATAGAAACAAAGGAATTTATCATTACTTCTACTAATAATGATAAAAGACTGTTGCACTGCTTTGAAATAAACATTTGAATCTTAAGAGCTAGGTGTGTAGCTATGACCAATAAAAAAAGTATTGATCCTTTGAAACCATGCTCGAGCAAATTGTTTCAAGCCATAAAGTGCCTTGTGGAGTTTACACACATGATTGTGTTTACCCTTGATAATATAACCTTCGGATTGCACCATGTAAATGTGTTATTCGATAACTCCATTGAAATATGCTATCTGTACATCCATTTGATGTATTTCCAAATCTGCTGCAGTGGCAAATGATAGCAAAAGTCGAATAGAAGAATGCTTGACTACTAGACTGAAGGTCTCAGTGTAATCAACGTTGTATACTTAAGAAAATCCTCTAGCAACAAGTCGTGCCTTTCTCCTGCTGATGCTTCCATTTGCATTGTACTTGACTTTGAAAATCCATTTGCAATCAACTACGTTTCTGCTAGCAGGTAATTTGACAATTATCCGTCTGGTTCTTGATAAGAGATGAATATTCTTTATCCATAGCTTCTTTCTAGATATTTGATCTAGGCTGACTGAGTGCCTCTTGGACAAACGTCGGTTCTTGAACAAGGTAGGCTGCAGACTCGTCGATATACCAGTTAGGTGGTTTGCTTGCTCTTGAAGATCTTTTGGGTAATAGAGGAAGTTTATCATTTCCATCATACTGTAGTTGCTGAACTACAACACCAGTGTCTTCGGATTCGTTGTTGATTTCTTGTTTTTCAAAAGTAGAAGAGCTTGTACCTTCAATGGGTATAGTCTACTGAGGAACTGGGAAGTTCAATGTGTTGGATGAAACCGAAGCCTTAGCTATGTGGGCTTTGTCTTTTTCTTTGAGGTCGATAAACTGATCTTCGATGAAGATGACATCTCGACTAGTGAATATCTTTGACTCAATGGGATCGAATAACTTGTAGGCTTGATTTGAAGTAGTGTAGCTGATGAAAATGCATTTGATACTCTGGAAGTCGAGCTTCTTCTTGAGATCACGAGGTATTTGCGCAAAAGTAGTACATCCAAAAACTCATAGGTTTGATAAAGAAAGTTTGTTACCTGTCCAAACTTCGAATGGTGTTTTGTTTGAGAGACCTTTAGTAGGACATCTGTTCTGAATATAGGTTGTTGTTGAAATAGCTTCAGCCCAGAAGGACTTCGGAAGTGTCGCATGTGGGACATGCACTTTGTCAATTCAACTAAGGTTCTGTTCTTTCTCTCAGCAAGACCATTTGACTGAGGTGAATAGGAGGTAATGCATTGTTGCTCATTGTCGTTGTTAAGGCAATACTCCTTGAATTCGTTGGAGATGTATTCTCCCCCGTTATCTGACCTCAATGCTTTGATTTGTTTGCCAGTTTGATTCTCAACATGCTCTTTGAATTGTCTAAATTTGATAAAAGCCTCTGATTTCTGTTAAATGAAATAAACAATTGTTCTTCTAGAGAAATCATTAATAAAAGTAATGAAATACTTTGCATCTAGCAATGAAGAAGTTTGCATAGGTCCACATATCTATATGAACAACATCTAACAGACATTTTGATGCATGCCTATGGTTTGATCTAGAAGGAATCCTAGCCTGCTTTCCAGAGATGCAGCTATGACAGACAGGGAGATCGACCTTACCAGAAGGATAGTCGAGATCAAAAAGCATGGATTGTGTAGACATGCTCAAAATAGATGCATAATTCAAGTATCGTAAGCGATGATATCATAGTAATGCTTTATTGACTAGAACAGAGGTTTTCAAGGCTTGACTAGAGTCAACGTGCCAATCTATATAAGTAACCATGTGGTTTTCCATTACTTTTCATTGTGCTTTCCATTACTTTCCATTGTGTATTCTAGCATGCAAATCATGTGCTAAAAGAAATACATTGCATTGAATTCATCAATAGATACATTTGCATTAAATAGACTATACATTGCATTGAATATATCAATAGATACATTTGCATTCAATAGATGTGCATTCAATAAAACTATACATTTGCATTCATGAATTAAAAATATGTGCATTCAATAGTTTTGCAAGAATGATGTAGTGCCAAAACATTATATTGACTTAAAAAAAAGTACATTGATGAGAGAATGAATTTCCCCTTCATACATGGCCTTACATTCAATTTTAAAACTCTACTCATCATCACTTCCTTCCTCCTTGCTTCCTTCGTCTTGTAGGTGTATGTTGGTGTCCACATCTTCAAACTCCCCTTCGTTCTCATTCACGTTCTCTTCCACATTTTGCTCCTCAATATTTTCCACATTTTCCTCCACATCAGGAACGCTTGAAGTTGTAGGGCCTCTCTATAAAATCGAATCAAAGATTCGATTAAATTGAGATTAAGCTTACTTGTAAACTACAAAGTAAACAATCACAAAACAATAAAGGTTAAGAGTTTATGATTGGAAACAATCCATGGGATTCCATAAAAGCTTTAAGACCGGCATATCCTTGATCATAAGCTTGTTTGTACTCCACCGCAGTCATGTGTCTTCCAAAATCACTAAGCTACATTCAACAAAAGAACATAGTTTAGTAATACAATATAGTTTAGCAATAAAAAACATTAACAATCTCACTACAAAAATAGAATCATAGTAAAAAATATTGCAATTACAAATTGGGCCTCTTTCTCCTGATCCCAAGTGACTTTGGCGATGTTTTAAGAGCTTTTTGGTGGCGGCCCTACGTTGTTGTTCATACTTTTGCAAATTGTTTTGCAACAATTCCCCTTTCACCTCTCTCCAATCCCTTTTGGAGTACCATCCAGGCTTCATGGGATTCTTGGGATTCTTCATGGCTCTTCTCATCCATTGCCTTTCGTTTTGAATCCAAAGACACATTGAATTCAAGGTCAAAGTCCTACTAAAAGCATTGGATTGAGGGAATTCAGAATATAAAGTCTCTATTATTTTATTTCTATGTTGAAGTGATTGGGAGGACCAATTGATCATGTAATCTTTACCAAAATATAAAGCAACTAAATCACGCAAATGGGCATGAACTACATTGCCACGCGTATTTTTTATAACTCCACCACGTGGATTAAGATCATAATACACACTACATGATTCCTGAAAAGGGACATCCTCGGAAGCTCTTCTCTCAGATGACTCACTCGAAGAAGATAACACAATATTTTTTATTCTATCTCTTTGTTGAGGAGATAGATTTTCAAACCAATCTTGATTGTATTCTTCGGGCTCCTCACGAGCTCTTCTCCTAGATGGTCTCCCACTTGACCTTCCACTTGACCTACCACTTGAAGACATTGTATCAAAGAAAAACTTTAAAAGTTAGAGAGTAGTGGAGAATGGGAGTGAAAGAGCAGTGAAGAGTATTAGATTAGAAGAGTAAGCAATGACAAGAAAGCAATAGATCAATAGCAAGCAAGAGCAAGCAAGCAAGGTCAATAGATTAGGAAGAGCTTGCAAGCAATAGCAAGAGCAAGATCACTAGCAAGGAAGAGCAAGGAAGAGCAAGCAAAAACAAGCAAAAGCAAGCAAGCAACTAAGCAAGCAAGCAAGATCTATAGAGCTTAAAAAGAGCACTAAACACTAGATTAGGAAAACCACTAAAACTTCAAAGCAAAAGAAGGGGAGCAAGAATGCTCACGAAAATATGGTTGTGGATTATTCACGCAGAAGGTATCCACGCGATTTTTTTCCTCTCTTCACACATGGGAGGGTCCCCCACATGGGCTTGCATGCTTTAAATGTCATATGCAAGTCATAATTTTTCTAGATTTTATGAGAATATTTTATTGTAAGATTTGACATAAAATCTTACATAAAATATATTTTTTAGTATGATGGAACATAAAAAAATCAATTCAAAGATCATTATGGTAGTATTTACTAGTTTTATATTGTTATAAATTTTATTTTTCTTGAGATTTGACATACAAGACAAAATTATGAGATAAAAAATAGTACATATTGTTATTAAACAAGTAATTTGACAAGTTTATTAGGATTTTATGACATAATATTATGTCAAATCGGTGATATCATAAAATTTAATTTGTTAATAATCTAGGTGTCATAGATTTGATATAATATGATGACATAATTATATGATCAAATAGAATTTTTTTGTTTTTGTCATGCGACCTCTTAAATGGTTGCATGGGGTTTAGATTCATGATCAATAGCATTTATGTTGTATTGAGGACCTTAGTGATATGTGGCCTATATGATATATCTTTTTAAGTGTGACCTACATAACCTTGTATGAAATCATAGTAATTAGTTGAAATATCATTTAGCATTGTAATGAAGATGTTGATCAATGGTGTGCTAGCTAGTATATGATTGATTGACATTGTCCAATTGCTCGTCTTTTCTTTTTGATTCGAGGAACATCATCTTGCATACAAAGCAACCATAGATAGAAAGGATGAATGCATATTTCAAGAGAGACATTCACAACCATCTTAATTACCCACCCTTGAATCACACTCAAATAACTTGAGCCAAATGATGAAGGACCCTGAAGAGACTAATTGTAAAGAGCGAGGTGGAACACCCATGCAACATCCTGGTACCTTTGGTAATGAGAATATCTTTCTAACTCATTATGAGAATGACAACAATGATAGAATTGTGACCATAGGAACGATCCATGTAATTGTGACCATAGAATTGTGGCCATAGAATTGTCGAAGCCAAACTCCCAAAGTATATTGCAAGATTGCAACTGACCTTGTCACAAATAACATATTGAAATTAAGAGTTACTCTAAATCTAGACATCGAGACGTCTAACATTTGTCAGTATGAACCTCATTTTGATTGCTCGTCATGAGATACCATGGCACACTAGGCCAATCCAAAGAGATTTATCACTAACTAACTTGAGCCAAGTATTAATTAATCAAATGAGTGATTGAATGGGGAGTAGTTGGCTACAATGTGTATATGTCATCGACGATGTCATCATCATCAGATAGCAATTCATCTCATGATCGCAACAGTAGGTATATATTGTTATTGATATTGACATCAATTGCACTTTATTTTTTATTTGAATATGAGTGTATAATTTCTCTTGCAAATTTATTCTTACAATGACATTTGATTGGAATTATGAATTCTAGGAAAATTATCGTACCTCCACATGATTTAGAGAAAGAAAAAAGAATTGAGCTCTATCACAGCAAAAAGGAGCAAGCAAGACTAAAGTACAATGAACAACTATTGACTAGTTCATCTTCAATCTCTTCCATCAGTCGACGTAGATCGCTTGTTGATCCATCACATGTATTTATATTGATTTATGTCATAATGTTTTTATTTGTAATAGTGATGTACTCCGATTTGGTTGAGGATTGTGATATAAAATATTGCTCTTTGGAAAGCCAAGACACCACTCCGTCACAAATGAAGGTTGCAAATGCACAAAATGTAGAAAGACTATTTTTTCATTTTTTGTCACATGTTAGAATTTGTCAGTTTTCACATGAATGACACTGAAAGAATTTGTGCTACATTATAACTTATCATTTGCAATTGGATTATTGGACCAGTTTCAACCATAATATGATGAGAGGATACTATGTACATGCACACAATGCAAAGGCCTTAAGATTCGGACAAGGAGGATTGCTAACGATCATATTTGGGCCAATGGAGTGCACACAGAGGATCCAAGAGTACGAGAGGTAAACTCTTTAAAGTGTTTTTTAAAAATGCTTTAATCTTTGACTCTTATGGCACTTCAAGTATGATTTGGCCAATACATATTGAGCGATAGGATGAGTGTCACGATACTTTGAAGTTAATCTTTCACTTGCTTCTAAAAGGAAAAATCCAAATAGAATAATTAGATGAAGTTAATCTCTCACTTGCTTCTAAAAGGAAAAATCCACAAAGATTTTCACTACAAAAAATGATTCACTCTCGTCCAATGTCAAGAATCTTGAAAGTATATTCACCTTGTCTGAATCACAAAAAAATGGACACACAAATAATGAGTTCAGATCTAATCACCCATAATATAGTGAAATCCATTGGAGTAACTTGCATTCAAATTTGAAATCTTGATTTCCATATCCAATCAACCATAACAGACTCATTCAAGTGAGAGAGAGAGAGAGAGAGAGAGAGAGAGAGAGAGGAGAGAGAGAGAGGAGAGAGAGAGAGAGAGAGAAGAGGAGAGAGAGGAGAGAGAGAGAGTGAGAGAGAGAGATCAAGAAAGAGTTAAAGGTAACCAGCACTCCCAAATCTAGGATGGTGTGTAGCCCTTGTTTCTTCCGTTAGAGGCGTGGTTCAAATGTTTTTTGTAGTTACATTTCCAATTTCAATTTGACAAAATAATTTTCAATTTTCACCAAGGGAGATAAATAGGCTTAAACATGCATTGTAGTGTTTATAAGTCGGTTGTTTTTTGCATTAATGGAGGTTCCTAACCCTCTCATTTAAAGATCAAAAGAAATATAGAGAAATAGATGTGAAAGAACCAGCCCAACCAAACCTAGGATCTTATGGATCTAGCCCCCAAGCTATGGGTGTACCACTGCTCAATATGAAGAGATGTCAAACCAGCAGCATAAGGGCCAATACCATTACTACAATCCTTCATGCACTAGTGAGAGCCCCAATGGACATACTTATACCTCCAATGCCCATGCACCACTAGTAGTGCTCTGTGACACCTCACTAGACACCTCTACAGCCTATTTGGGCCTAGTCATTCCAGTTCCCCTATGACTCACTGATAGACCCATAAAAATT
>MU833173.1:0-60116 GCA_029204225.1 Diphasiastrum complanatum
GCTTAGTGAGTGTCCATGTTTGATTCTCCATAAGAGAATCGAATTTGGTGTCCATCACTGCTTTCCACTGGTCAGCATCAGGAGTAGACATCGCCTCAGCAACTGTGTTGGTTCCTGCAACGAAGTAGCAGGCCGAATAATCCATAAATCTGGATGGAGACTATCTGGACCTGTTTGACTTTCTGGGTTGAACTTCGGTCCTCTGATGTGGGTTGACTCGTTAAGATTCTGATTCATTTTTTGAGTCAGCGTCGTTATTCAGCAGTTGAATCTCTGGATCAAAGTTGATTGGTTGCTCGATCCTTGGATCAGAATTATCAGTGGCTTTTCCTTTGTGGTCGATGAACTGGTCTTCATGAAAATGACATCTCTACTGGTGAAGCCTTCTTGTATTCAAATTGTAGAGCTTGTATGCCTCGTGGTCTAGAGAATAGCCGATGAAAATTGTCTTCATGCTCTTATCATCTAGCTTTCTTCTTAGATCTTGCCATTCAGGGATCCGAGCGAAAGCGATGCATCCAAACACTCGAATAATGTTTGAGTGATGGCTTGGATCAGGGATCTGAGCAAAGCGATGCATCCAAACAGTCGAATATGTTTGAGTGATGGTTTTGATCATGTCCATACCTCATAAAGTGTCTTGCCATTTAGGGCTTTGGTGACGGATCGATTCTACAAAGAGACAGTTGTAGTATCAGCTTTTGTCCAAAATTTCTTTGGAAGAGAGACATGGGCCATCATGCTCTTCGCACTCTCGATGAGTGTCTGATTCTTCCGCTCAACTACACCATTGGACTGAGGTGAGTAGCTGGTTATATATTATTGAAGTATCTCGTTGGTCTTGCAGAACTCCTTGAAATCTGTAGAGGTGTACTCTCCCCCTCCATTTATGCATAGAGCCTTGATCTTTCTCTGGGTCTGGTCTTCTACAGACGCCTTGAACTGCATGAAGAACTTGAATGCTTCGGATTTGTTCTTCAAATAGTAGGTTGCAGTCCTTCGAGAGAAGTCATTCGATGAACGGTTAGGAAATAGGAGAGCTCTCTATGTGGAAGCAGTCTGCATTGGGCCACAAATGTTGCTATGTACAAGGTCAAGGCAAGCCCTTGGATGTATGAACTGAGTCATGAACTGAAGAGAACTTCTAGCATGTTTGCTGTAATATACAGTTTCACATGGAGAGAGTTGGCTTGCTGGACATGTAGGCCAAATCTTGTACTAGACTTCTGAACTGACATTTGTTAGATAACTGTTGAGTTAAGATGGCCGAGTATAAAATGCCAAAAAAGGGGGTAACATTATTATAAAAAATGTGGGGGGGGGGGGGGGAGCTCATTGATTAATTGTTGTGTGAAGAGCTTACTGTTAGAAGAATAACAATGACTGAGTTTGTATAGATCGATGCTTCTCCTTCGTAGGCTAGAACCTTCCAAGATTTGTCAAAGAATTGTGTCTGCCTTCTGGTATCGAATTCGACCCTCCGATCTGAATCGGTGATTTGCTAACTTAGAGCAGATTCTTGGTTAGATTTGGAACGTGGAGAACGTTGGATAGCAACTTGACTTCACCTCTTTTGAATTCAACTCTGACTGTTCTTTTACCTTTGATTGAATGTGATGAATTGTCTCCAAGTTACACAACTTGAGAGTGGGTAAATGACTTAATATAGTCTTTAAACCAATCGCGATGGGTGAGTCATGTGTTGAGTTGCTCTAGAATCTAGATACCAGGAATCTATATCATGTTGTTTTTCGACTTTGGTCATGAAAGCTGCCTCATCTCTTCTTCTTGTTGCTGATTTGAGTGACTGGTTGTTGCACTATGTACTTGTTGTTGGAACTACTTCTTTTTTTTGTTGTTGTATTTCAAAGTTCGACATCCTTGATTTCGTGGCCAGTCCTCTTACAGTATCTGCAGAAAAGTTTCTGCACTGGTTGGATTAATGATGAAGAGCTTGAATTTGATCTTGAATTGGAATTTGGTCTAGACTGCATGTTGCTCTTCTTGTTAGTATAGCCTGACTTTGTAGATCTCTTGGATCTAAACTTCTAATTTTTTAATACAGAGCTTGAGGAAAATGCTGATTTTCTGATCTCCTCTTGTAGGAGTAGCGATATTACTCTTGATAGAGGTGAGGTGCTACTGGGTAGAATTTGCCATTGCCCAATTTTCGTAGGCTTTAGGTAGACTCGATAATAGAGTCATTCGTGCATCGAAATCTTCTATGACTGAGCCGGTTGCAGTCATTTGCTCCATAAGATTTTTGAAAGTGTTGAGGTGACTCGAAACACTATCTGCATCACATATTTTGAGGGTGAAGAATTTCTTCCTCAGATGAAGCTTGGACATAACGTCTCTAATGTCGTAGAGAGTTGCTAGGATGTCCCATGCATCCCTAGCAGTCTGAGTAGCACGTATGTGACTGATCTGAGTATCCTTGATGTTGTGGGTGATCATGGCAAATGCTTTGTCATCTCTTAGTCTCCACTTGGTGATGACGGCTGTATCACCTTATGGTTTGAGCTTTGTGCCATCAACAATGTCCCACACAGTTCTTTGGCTAGAAATATAACCTTCATCTTGAATTTTCAAAGATGGTAGTTATCTCCATCGACAATGAGAGATGAACTAGATGATGGATCCATTCTGGTTGAACGAGATCGTTGGTAGAAATAACGACTGTCGGAATATTGTTGGCTGCGCGTTTGCTAGAAAGATGTCTTGATAGAAACAAGATAGATAATCCATAGTAGAAATGTAGATTACTGAAATGCCCTCTCTGCTACCATGTCGTAAACGGCAGGAGGCACGTGAGCGGCAGCGGAAGTTTGAGGATTTGAGCGCGGCGTATAGGAACAGGAACACAACAGTTAGCAGCAGAATTATTCAAGTATTAGAATTCATATAGAATGCGCAATGAACGACGTGGTAGTGAGACAAAAATTGCACTCTGATAAATATGAGGAATCATATATAGTTTTCTAGCGCATATTCATTGAATTATATAACATCTTCACGATGTGTATAGATGATTGAAATATTGTCATCTATGATTTCAAAAGTTTTTCTCTCAGTTGTTATTCTATCATAAAACACAATATGTATTTCATTCATTGTTGGTTGTTAAAAAATTCTAAATACATAGGATCTTCATAATGTCTCACTAAATATGTCAAATTGAAATGCGTTGCAATTTTCCAATATGATGAAGAACATATATGACATGGCCAACAAAAAAATTCTTGTCTATGCTGCTTAGAAGTGATGGAGGTGGTGAGTACACTTCCAATAAATTCCATGATTATTGTAAGGTTGAAGGCATTAAAAGGGAGTTTTCTTGTGCATATACACCATCTCAAAATGGGGTGGCTGAAAGAAAGAATAGAACCTTGTGTGAATGTGCCAAAACCATTAGAATTGAGGCATCCTTGCCAAAAGACTTTTGGGGTGAGGCCATCAATTGTTCAAAATATCTTTGCAATCGACTCCCTCATGTTGCACTTGGAGGAAAGTCACCATATGAAGCACTTTATTTGAAGAAACCTAAGGTTGATCACCTTAGAGTATTTGGATGCATTTGCTTTGTCCATATTCCCTTGGAAATGAGAAAGAAGGATGATCCTTGTGCAAGCAAAGGAATAATGGTTGGATATTCATCCAACAAGAAAGCCTATCGAATCTACATGCTCTCTACTTCTAAAGTAATTGAAAGTAGAGATGTTAGTTTTTCATGAAGAAGAAAAGTACAATCTTGGAGGGCCGAGATTAAGCAACCTCAAAATCTATCACTTTTTGTTATTGAAGACAATTGACATATGGAGGAGTCAAGATTTGAAGATGGAAGTCCTCGGATTTTTACTCCTAGAAGATCCATGAGGGAGAGATCCGAGCCTAAGAGGCTCACTTATGATTACAAAGGAAAACAAGTGGATCTTGATTCCACTTATGCTTATTTTGTTTCTCATGAGGAGCCCAAAGATGTCCAAGAAGCCCTCTATACCAAGGAGTGGTATGAGGCCATGAAGATTGAATATGATGCCTTGATCACCAACCACACATGGGAGCTAGTGGATCCACCACCTAACATGCATATCATTGGATGCAAGTGGGTGTTCAAGATCAAGTACAATCATGATGGCTCCATCAACAAGTACAAGGCAAGATTATGTGCTAAAGGCTTTGCACAAATATATGGCCTTGACTATGAAGAAACCTTTGCTCCTGTAGCAAAGATGGTGACAATAAGAATCATAATCTCTCTTGCCTTATTTTTTAAGTGGAAATTGTATCAAGTTGATGTCTCCAACGCTTTTTTGAATGGCTATCTTGAGGAGGAGATATACATGGAACAGTCTCAAGGATTTATCAAGGATAAATCTAAGGTGTGTTTGCTATTTAGAAGTCTTTATGGCTTGAAGCAAGCACCTAGATCATGGTATTCAAGACTCAACAACTTTCTGCTTTCATTAGGATTTGTGCTTAGTGACTATGATCCTTCTATGTACTTAAAGTTTGATGGTAGTAATATTGTCATTCTTCTAATCTATGTAGATGACATTATTCTTAGTGGAAGTTGTTTGATGCTAGTTCAAGAAACCAAAGATGCATTAGGAAGAGAATTTAAAATGCAAGATCTAGGAGAGATCCATTACATTTTAGGCCTTGAGATTGATTTTCATGAAGAGTATGCTTTTATTTGTCAATCTAGATATGTCTTTTCTATGTTGAGAAAATTCAATATGCAAAATTGTAAAGGCATAGATACTCCCATGGAGCAACATGTAAAAGATCCTATTAAAGGTGATGAAAGATCCTTCGAGGACATCACACTTTATAGGGGTCTTATAGGCTCTTTAATTTGGCTTACTATCACTAGACCCGATTTGAGCTATTGTGTGCACAAATTGAGTCAATTTATGCAAGATCCTAAGATCCAACATTGGAAGATGGCCAAGAGAGTTCTAAGATATGTATCTTCTACTCAAGATTATGGTTTATTGTACAAGAATGAAGATCTAACCATTGTTGGCTATTCGGATTCTGATTTTGCAAGTGATAAAATGGATCGAAAGTCCATTAATGCATATACGATCTTTCTTGGAGGCAATCTTTGCAAGGAGCAAGCATATAGAAGTGGCACACCATTTTGTAAGGGAAAAGCTCATTGGAGGTGAAATCAACTTGGAACATGTCGACACATCTTCATGTATTACTGATCTTCTCACGAAGCCACTTTGCAAAAGTGCCTTCTCAAAGCATAGATCTAATCTTGGTCTTATCTCAAGATCGATGCTTGATCCACATTAGATACATTTTTAGGAGGAGTGTCAAAATATTGGAAAAATCTATCTAATGTTGTAAGTAGGGGTCTTAAAAATGCCAAAGATGAATTGAGCTCTTTTGGCTTAGTAAAGACCGAGTTTAGAATAAAATATTCAAGGTAGGTAGAAGTAGAAACTCAAGCTACCATAGGAATTGCCATTTGTACTTTGCATGCCACATTTAATGCATGAAAAGACTAGGTGGAACAATTAGACATATTGAGGTGGCTTGAATAAGTCTAGATAGCTTGAGAGGTGGATTCATAACTCCAATTCAACTCAAAGTAGGAGGAGAGTCCATGGATCTATATATATGTGATGTACTCTCATTGAGAAGATGATGAAATTTGTGTGTAATGCAAATTTGGAGACTAAGCTCTTTGTGCCCTCTCTCTCTACTCGAGTTTTGTACTTTCATATTCTCTCTCTAGCCAAGTTTAGGCATTTATTATGCTTAGTTTCATGTTTTGTTGACAGATCTTGCTTGTAACACAATAATATTTCTTGTATGATCAGCTTTCCTATTGTTAATCAATGCTAGTCTGATCTTTATGGTATTATTGGGCTTAGGAGATCAAAAGTACATGTGTAGCGTGTCCCACATGTGTGAATTCAACATATGGCTGTCTTTGATGCCTGAGGAACTTGCGTTATCACAGTGCTCTTTCAATTTATTTCAGAACTAAACTTCTGATTAAATTCTTTTTCAGTAATACCATATACAAACCATTTCTAATCTCTTCGGTGGACTGTACTCATTTTTGTTTTTGAGTATTTGAAGATCATGTTGGGGACTAGAACACTTAAGCTGTGATTATAATTAGCATAAACATTCCATTAGACTATTTTTGCATCTAGCAGCCCATTGTAGCGGGAGAGCTGTTCCGCAAATATTCCTGCTCGTTCTCCATACTCCATCGCTCCCATCAGATTGGTATCAAAGCATAGCTCAAATAAACCCAGAATCAAGTGCAGTAGTAGCAACAGCAGAAGCCTCACACTCAAGGTGAGAATAGTGGATCGCACAAGAAGCTTTTCTAGAAATATTGCAAGAGAGCCAATCACGACATCAAAGAGTGTCGTATCCGCATCTACAACGAGGCAAAGAAGCAACAACAACAACAGCCAGATTCCTCCAAGGTGGCGGAATTCAAGGAGCAAGATACACACCTGTTAATGGCTTACAACAGTGGTGAAGAAGACCACGATAGTTGATACCTAGACAATGGCACTACCCAACACATGGCCTCTCGCAAGGAATGGTTTACTGAGTATGCAGCTTACAGCAGAGATCAATTCATTTACCTTGGAGATTCAAGCACCATACACGTTGAAGGCAAAGGGACAGTCAAGACAAATTCAACAACAATCTATCTATTTGTGTTTCCAATGTCTTTTACGTTTCTCAGCTATCAAAAAACTTGTTATTAGTCTCTCAGATAACTGATGAGGGCTACACTATTACTTTCTCATCTGAGCAGTGTATAATCTTTGATGAAGATACTACTCTGACTACATGCACTAGAGTCAAAAATCTTTACGTACTCTCTAATTCAGTTGCATTAGCTAGCATCTCTCATGAAAATGTAAACAATAATGTTATTCTATGGCATAGTCAATCTGGACACGTGAATACAAGATCACTTTTCTATATGCGTTGTAATAATTTAGTTGATGGATCATATTTTCCTTCTTCATTGGATAGGAAATCTTTCTTTTGTCAATCATGCATCCATGGAAAGCACTCTAGAAGCAAGTTTCCCAAATCACATTCCATCAAAACAAAGCATGTATTGGATCTTGTACATAGTGATCTTTGTGGTCCAATGCCAACTCCGTCCTTAGGAGATGCAATCTATTTTATCACTTTCATAGATAATTATGGTCTACAGTCATGTTCATTAAGCACAAATCTGAAGCCTTTGAATGCTTCAAGAGATTCAAGACCATGGCTGAGACACAAACGTCTACAAAAGTGAAAGCACTTCTAACTGATGGCGGCGGCGAATACCTCTCTAATGAGATGTCCGACTACATGGCTGAACATGGTATTAGAAGATAGTTCACCACTTCCTACTTACCTCAACAGAACGAGATTGTAGAAAGGAAGAATCAAACTCTTCTCAACTCAGCCAGATCCATGCTACATCAAGCGCACCTACCTGCGAAGTTTTGGGCAGAAGCTACTGCCACAGCCTGTTACTTACAAAACAGATCCAGGCCCAAAGCCGTCAACAACAAAACTCCTTATGAAGTTTGGCATGGACACAAGCCTAGTCTTAAATGAAGTGCATTCAAATCACAACAAGCATTCATCTACGTTATACACAAATAGAAACGCGTGTTGCTACTATCTTACACTGAAGCACAACAAAATAGTAGTTAGAACCAAAATGACGGCGTAACTGGGAGGCTCAAAATAATTCGTCTCATGGACGGAGCATCACGTAGAGTGTGCCTGGATGATCCATTTATAGAATCTATCCATGTATTAACTATAGTAAATACTTGTCACCTAATTAGATAAGTCATTGTACTTGAAAGTATTTGGCTTGTGTGACAACTATACATATAGTATATACAGTCAACTTAATCAGGGAATCTTGATGTGGACGAGGACGCTGCAAATCTCTCACTTCGCATTTTACGTGAAGTGGCTTTCTCTCACTTCGCAAATTTTGGGAAGTGCTTGGAACGTTCCTCGTTGAAAATAGACGACTGTCAGGATTTTTCTCTCTCTTCGGATTTTGCGAAAAAGCCGACAATGTCTGTAAAAATGCGAAGGTGCCCTTAAAAGGCGATAGTGTCTTTAAAACAGTTTAACTTCTTCAAAATAGTTGAAAGGAAGAAGCTGAAGCCAAGTGTTGCATTTTTCAGGAAAGTGCGAAAAAGTTGATACTGTCGCATTTCGGGGAAATGCGATAAAACCGACACTGTTGAAAATAGTTGAACTGTTGAACTATGCTGAAGTGTTGCATTTCGGAAAAAGCCGACACTGTCGCATTTTGAG
This sequence comes from Diphasiastrum complanatum, assembly GCA_029204225.1. Taxonomy (NCBI): domain Eukaryota; kingdom Viridiplantae; phylum Streptophyta; class Lycopodiopsida; order Lycopodiales; family Lycopodiaceae; genus Diphasiastrum; species Diphasiastrum complanatum. Next base: position 8,332 of record MU833173.1, read on the forward strand.
AAAAGCCGACACTGTCGCATTTCAAAAAAAGCCGACGTTGTTAAAAACATAGTTCATTTTTGCAGACTGTTGCGACACTTAGTGTATTTCTGCAGACTGTTGCGACACTTAGTGTATTTCTGCAAAGTTGTTCTAATTGCTAATTCGTGGAAGTTCTTGAAGATGGCCAAGTCTTCAATGGTCTTCAAAGGATTGAACTTAACATTTGAACTTGAAATATGATAGGATTGGTTACCCTTTGTTGGAGATCAGCTGGAAGCCCGTTGTAGATGTTCTTCAAATAGTTTGGCTGTCTAAGTTATGATTCCTGCAGGTATCAGATGAGCAGACGTAGAACCAAAGTTGGTTTTACTTGACCCTAGATCAAAGATCAATAAACGTGTAGGAAGAATCTTGAAATAGAAATTAGTCATTCACCAAGGAGGCAACTGTGGGCTTAATTTCCAACATTGAAGACATATATGGAATTTAAAAGTCATATAATACGAAAATATCTAAGGAAGCAGAAAATCGAAAGTATGGAAGGACAACTATATAAGTTCTATTGACTATCGGTATGGACTTAAAGGATGGACTTTAAATAAGAACACTTTTATTTGAAAGCCTATTATAGAGAACTAAATCGAATCAACATGGGCCAATATGATAAAAAAGACATTGATATCAAATATTTGGAAGAGATCAAACTACTGAGTCTTATTCAGAACTATTGTTCTTTTCCACATGTCCCATTCTCATTGCTTCACAAGAGGACACACAATTATAAATCCACTTGTAATTATTTCATTGGTTGTAAAGAATTAAATATATGAAAATAGAATAGACGTACCTCATGTCTAACGGACATGACTATTGGTGTGTCATGCCTATATGTATCAAGGCACTTGACCAATTCTTTGCCAAGTTATTGAGTTACTAAGAGAGAATAGGGAATTGAGTCAGTTATTCGAGTCTTCAACATTCCTCTCTTTTTGTCTTCTGTGTTGAGCACTTACATTCAATAGTCAATAGTTCGCATGTTCAGAGACAATTGTAACTAATAACTTTGGTCAGACACTTAGTTCAATTATAGTCGTATTCATGCTTATGCTAAAGATGAACTAATGCCTTACTAAACTAATTGACATGTTTTAAAAATCTAATTGTCTGGTCTGTACATTGGTTCTGTTCTTCATTGTGATTAAGACATTTGAAATCATTGTTCCATACTGACACTTAGAAATGTCTGAAATTACACATCCTAAAGGATCAATCGCGATGTTGTGATTAAATACAGTAGATGGTCTATCGCACGTATTTACTCAAACAATTGAGCCTTGAGATCACTTGTTCGATTCGAATAAGCAATAGTCAGTTGTCGAGGACTAATAATCGAGATTTTGTCTACTTGTTCTTAGAGTACCGTGAGAAACTCTCTTTCTTGTTTACTGATGAAGTGATTGATATCCTTGTCTGACAAACTTTGTTAGGAGCACACTCCGATACATCGAACTGGCCGATAAATTTGATGGTTCGTATAAGTCTCAAATGGAATATGTTCGATATGAGTTTGTCTAAATCAACTATCTAATGATTTATCGAATTCAGAACACAATTTGATTGGTGATGATTCAATCGAATGTCCTTCGACAACCAGATTTGTGAACAAAACACATATAGAACAAACTCATCTACAAATAACTCAATTCCTTCCTGTTGAGCATAACCTTTTGCCACCAATCTTGCCTTATGTTTATCTATAGAACCATCCAATTTGTACTTAGTTCTATAGACCGACTATCACAAAGCTATCTCGACTCAACCAAAAGCACACCAGAGTAGCACCAAATATCCACTTTATTGATTTTTTCTTCAAAGTACATGGCAAGCTACCAACATAAACACATAAGAGCTAGATTATGATGAAAAATGCTTCTCTCTAGGCTCACTTATCCATAATCTTGAAGCACCCACTTAACCCTGACCCTTTCCTGATGTCATGGCGAACCCCATGCACAATCGACACTTGCCACTTGGCAGTACCCTAACACATTGGCAAGCGAGTAGGAGGACCGTCCGACCTGTGTCACTCATGCACTGGACCAAGTGTCCCAATGAGCATATGACACATGTCTTGTTAACCGGTCAACTCTCCTACTTTCCATCAGTCTCTAAATTAAGACCCAGTACCCTATACCAAATATAAGTAGGACAAGAAGTTACCAAAAACCTGCTATTTACATTTTCTTACAAAAAACCACAGGCCAGTGTGAGCCATTTTAATATTTACAATTTACAAGTCCGACGTGTTCACACTGAGGCAGGAATATAAGTACATAACATTCCTTCCCTCCTCAAGGAACATCGTCCGCGATGGTAAAAGAAGGGTACTGTGTCGTTGTCACTTATATGGTTGGGCTTCCCAGAAACTACTTGTAGAAACTGTTAGGGCAAGTCATTAACTTAACAACAAGTGGAAACAAGTTCTATTAACATTTGATAGTTCGAACAACTTTGATACTCTTTGTCGAACTCGATTGTTGGCTGTTCCCGTGTATTTCTTAGTAAAATTGTATAACTGGATAGATGAATGGATGTAGATTAAAGATCGATTATTCAGATAAATCCAACATGATGTACAATGTTACAATTTCAAAAGAGCCATCCTGCACATGCATGGATTTCTAAAAAAATATTGCTAGCAAAAAGTACACCACATGTAAACACATGTACTATGTTTACTTGAGATTAAAGGGCTTGTATGTGAATGAAAACATGTTCATTCACCAACCAATATCGAGTCAACAAGAGCTTTTCCATGTGACGTCAAGCTCTTGACAATTTAAGACAGAGTGTGGTTATGGAAACAATTACAATGTTTGCTGCTGATGTTTAATTCAAGTCTACAAAGAGTTTTAAGCTCCAATTGGTTGTTTTAGTGGGACTTTGAAATATAGGATGGAATAAAAATATATATGGTATTGTTGTTATATGGGCCACTACAGTCTAAAATACAACTAAAATTGCCTAGTCTAATCCTAACTTAGATAGTGAAGTCTATAATTTATTATTATATCTATAACACTCTCCCTCAATTGCACTCTTGTATATCTTATAGTGTGTGAAATATCTCTGCGTGTTTATCCAAGCATGTAAAATTGAATTTTTAACAAGGTGAATACAACTTTGGTTAAAATGGTTGCACCGATATGTGGTTGGTCTAAGTTCTCAAGCAATCTATGTAATCAAATTGCCTCCTATGTAGCATCATTGTGAGCACAATTCTAGGTTGTCATAAAAGATAAATTTATAGCAACTTGCTATTTATGCTCTAAGAGACCACAAGTTTGCCAATGTTGAAAGTATGAAAATTAGTAGATCTGTTTTGATCTACATTATCTGCCCAGTATCCGTTCTGTCGGAAGGTGCCCTCAATATCTTTAGCTTATACTTGATGATTCTAGATCTACTCCACAAATTAGCCTAAATTTTTTGAGATTGTTATTATCACCATAATGTGAAGCAATAAAACTTGCTGAACTCGTAGTTTACTTACTCACATGATGTCTGAAGTTCTTCTTTGACGCTCTCACCCTTTGTTTGATGTTGTCATCTTTGTTAGGTGCCATTTGCTTCACCCTAGCCCACAAAAGTTGCACAGCTCCACAAGATGTGCATAACAAATGTAGAAATGTGGAAACAATTCTGCAACACTCTCTTGGAGTTGTGCTACTCCTCCTACATCAACAAGAAGTGGAACAACATGAAGCATTTTTGCATGTGACAATGCCCTCTCTCTCTCTCTCTCTCTCTCTCTCTCTCTCTCTCCACCCCCTTGAAATCAGGCGATCGCAAAATCATCACATTGATTATGGACATGAATATTTCTTTGGTTTTCACATGAAGGCCACAAAGATTTTATAGGCATGCTTATGAGGTGAACCAACAAATCAAGCCATAACTAAGATTTTATAGGCATGCTTATGAGGCGAACCAACAAATCAAGCCATAAATGCAAATATATCTTTGCTCCTTCCCAACTGGGTTTTGCAAAAAAAAAATCCATGTCGAAAATGAACAAACAACACTTGAGAAAATCTTTTACAAGTCATGTTTTAATCAGAGATGAAAAAAAAAGGCTAACGTGGAAGCCACTCCATTGGAAAAGCAGTTGGCATCCATATAGGTAGGTGCTAAGCAACCCTTGGCCTACAGCTCTTGTCTTAAGGGCTAAGGCAAGAAAGGCTTTGAAACAATATAATAAAAAAAATAAAAGGAGATGAGAGGAGGCAGGAGCACTAGTTCAAAAGAAGTTGCTAGCGGTTGTCAGATATTCTTCTTCTTCTTCTTCCTTTTTTCGAATTCCTCTTTCTTTCTTTCATTTCTCCGTTTTAGCCTTCCTTCCGTTTTCTCCTTTTTCTTTGTTCTCTGTTTCTTGTCACGCCTCCTTTGGGCTCGATCGATCGTCGTGAGTAAGTAGAGTTAAGATTGAAATTCAATATGGCTCAGATCTAGTGTGTTTCTGCTGCTGCATTTTGTGTGGCACAACAGCCTGGGAGTGTTTGGAGTGATTGTTTTCCCTTTATAAAGACAGACATACCTGCTTGCTAGAGAGGAGGCCAGATCAGTGGGAAAATGGTTGAACAGCTCTCTGAGGAGCAGATCGCCGAGTTTAAGGAGGCTTTTAGCCTGTTTGATAAAGATGGAGATGGTACGTACGATAATGTACACGAGATAGTAGAGGTTGTTTCGTTAAGTTGTTTTGGTTAGTTGGAGTTACAGCTATCTTATGATGACACCTTGTTCAACCATCTTTCTGCTTCCTTTAAATCTGCAAGAGTAGGAACTGCGCTTACTTTTTTCTTGTTACGATGGCAAATTTCCCGAGCTAAATCGTGCTTTGCATACTCGACGAGTTCATTGTTTTGTTTTGTTTTGTAACGTGCTACTACGTTCAGTCGAGGGCTATTTTCCATGTTGGCTTATTCGAAGTTGAACCAAGCCAATAAGAACTCCAGGCAGACAGTCTGTCTCGAGTTCTAGAATGCTTTCAATTGACTATTTTGAAAGAATAGACTTTGCAGAGTGAGAACCTCTAAGATTAATGTTGTAGGGATCAAAGACATTGTTGTAAGAAATTGCTTTTTGCTCATTCAATCTATTGATCCTAGACACAGCAAATAACAGCATGCAGTTGTTGATCTGATCAAGTCTTTGCAGGCTCTCCGATTCACATTTGAACATTCAATAACCTGGATCTCTTTCTCATCTGATCATCCCTCATTTTCTTTACAAATATGAGTATTCCTTCAGCCAATTTCCAGTGTTCCTCCCGGCCCGGATTAGCATTCTATTGACTTAAAAAATTGACTGCATACTAAATATCTAGTTGTTTACAAATCATTGTATACATCAAACTTCCTAGTAATTGGACACTTTCCCTTGTCTTTCAAGAAGGCTACCTGGATCTTTGAGGTAGAGTCCTTTCATAGGTACCTATTTCTTGCATACATGTCTAGTCGTGGACTGATTGCTTCTCCTGTTTCATTTGGCATTCCCCCTGAAGCTCATTCTTCCCCTATATCTTCAGATTGTGTTGCCCCTAGTCTCATCTTTTCCATTACTTTTGTCAGCGGACTCTTCCACCTTTGGCAGCATAAGAGCATAAGATATTTCTTAGGTCTTAATTCCATGTCATCATTTGCGTGATCAGACCGAGTTGATATTCTTAAAAAATCATATCTCGACTTATATAAATCTGCCTGTTACTGGATCACATGGCTTACAGGCTATATCTTTCAGATTCATTGGAGATGTCCGATGAATATAATTCTGAAGCTCCTACAGTCCATTTTTTTCCTCTGCAGGAATAAGGAATATGCATGTATGAAATACGTCCAAATAATGGATTGAATTTGGCTCAATCCCGTCTACAGCTCCTGGTGTCTTTTCTTGGTCTGCCACTGTGATGATTTAACTCATTTTGCAATTTCACCGATGTCACTATTGCTTCTGTCCAAAATCTTTCATATAATTAACATTGAGCAAGCATGCATTGGACTAATTCAGCGATGCTTTTGCTCTTTTTCTCTACAGTCTTATTACGTTGAGGTCCATAATAAATGGTTAGCTGTCTTGATATACCTTCCTACTGACAAAAATAAACAAACTAATTGGAGATGAAGTCTCTCCCAATATCCTTTCTTAAAGTTATAGTCTTGCACCCTGTCTATTTTTTGACAAATTCTTTAAACAATTTGAATGCGCTGGATGTTTGATCTTTTGTTTCTTCCACTATAATCATCAACGAAAGTTGAGATATGTCTCCACTGGTAGATAGTACATTTTTAGGGCCACATCAATCCAAATGCAGTAGGTCCAAATATGAGTTTTTCTGCTTTAATCGTCGACGAGAGTCAAGATATTTGACTCCAATGGTAGATAGTACATTCGTCGGGCCACATATATCCAAAATTAAACAAATGCACCAGATCCAAACATCTTCTTGCTCATTACCCTATGTGAGTGAATGGTCTTCTATGATGCTTACCAAGAGCACACACATTAGAAAAGCTAAGCTCAGAATTCTTTATGTAGTCTTCAAATGCTTCGTGGTTTTACCAACCCATGGGATCAGAAAGAATCGTACCTGCGTGGGCGATCCAAACTCAAGCACGATACACCCACTCATGTGGGAAGATGTGTAGTTTTCAAATGTTTTTTGGTATTACTAACCCATGGCATCATATGATCCCCATCATCAAACTTTATTCTTTGCAGCTTTGTATGAACGTGCATGATCTCTGTGGTAGTCTTCCTTTCAATATTTCTGGCCAAATAATCCCCCAGCTCTATACTGGACTGCTTTTGCAATGAGCAAGATCCATTCTCAGATAGTGCAAGTCCAACGATTGACATGGTCTTAGAGCCAGGCAGCCACGGACTTTTGATCAATCTGTGGCCTTTTTCCCAGAGCAAGATGCATCAAGCATTAAATGGATTTAGTTTAGAGCCAATCATGCTTCTTGTCAGCAAATCCTGGTCCTTCAAAAGTGTTTACAATCCAGGAGGTTGAGATCTGGCCATTTCTTTTACAGGATTGTACCTTCAATGATATGCTTGCTAAGGTCAATATATGATTCAGGGTTACCCAATTCATGCACTGACCATAGGCTCTAATAGAGCTGATAGAATAAACATTGCTGACTAATCTCTAAGATTTATGCTATAGAGACCTCTCAGGATTGCAAATGTTCTCTTCTACGATCACAACTTAAATTCAGATTCCTACATATAATCTGCAATCAACAGCACACAGCATGCACAACTGCATAAAATAGACATTTAGATGTGAGGAAGAATAAACATATGTTGATCTACTGCACTTTTCATATGACTTACGTGTCTCATGTATATAGATATACAGAGTGAGTAAAAGTGCTGTCTCTAATAATCCCAGTTTACAATCTCATATCTGAATCCGTGACAATGTGTGTTCTGCAAGGAAATAACTGCAGAGTTCAAGAGTGTGCATCTTAAGTAAATGGCACGTAACTCTCAAATTGCCTGCTAACAATAATTCAAAATGACCTCTTTACTGATTATATCTCTAACCCCTGCTGTTTAATGTTATTAGTTTCCTTTTGAGTGAACAGCGCCTCCTAGCCCTAATTATTTTGCGCTCTTACATTTTTTAAGGGAGTGATTTCTTAGATAAGTCTGATAGGTTATTTGTTGATCCATGTTCTCCTTTACAAATGTACTTTTAAGCATGTGCTTTGTAGAAGCAGATTCAGCGCAATCAAACTATTGCATTGGATAGATGAAAAAATTGTAGGCTTTAGCCATGTAATAATTTGAAAGAGAGAAAGTTTAGTGGAAACTGGAGCACAGTCATATGCTCTCGTTTGGTAATGATGGCAATTCATATCATTCCTTGGTGAGGTTGTAAAGTAGTGTGGGTTATCTTCTGTTCATGTGATTTCGGTTACTAAGTTTTCAGTAATACTTAGTTGTGCTTACAAGCCACCTGAAAACTAAAAGTTTCTGTGATTGCGTCAGGGTGTATTACGACCAAAGAGCTAGGTACTGTGATGCGCTCATTGGGACAAAATCCAACAGAAGCAGAGCTTCAAGACATGATAAATGAGGTTGATGCCAATGGAAATGGTACTATTGACTTTCCTGAGTTTCTCAATCTTATGGCACGAAAAATGAAGGACACAGATTCTGAAGAAGAGCTGAAGGAGGCTTTCCGTGTATTCGACAAGGATCAAAATGGTTTTATCTCTGCTGCAGAGCTTCGCCATGTAATGACAAATTTAGGGGAAAAGCTAACAGATGATGAAGTTGATGAAATGATTCGGGAAGCTAATGTTGATGGTGATGGCTTGATTAACTACGAAGAATTTGTCAAGATGATGATGGCCAAGTAGAGAACCAGGACTAGGATAGAATAATGCTTTTTTTTTTGACTGATTTAGTTTCTTGACAAAATTTTGATAATTTGTCCTATTGCACTGATTTTAGTGTTCTTTAAAGGGGGAAAACAAAATTTACACAAAGCAGGTAGCTAGCATTAAAAAATGCTTCTAGCTAGCATTATCAAATACTCAACACTGATCCTATGCTTATCTCAGAGCCAGCATGTTAATGTGAGTTTCTATGGTCTATCTTTTTAGTTATAGAGATTGGAGTCCTGTTTTAACTATGGTTCGCAGCACATATTTACACAAATATAAAGTTTGAGCAGGGATTTGAGCTCAATCACGTTAGTCTACCTGAATAGAGTTTGTGTGGACAAAAATCCATGCCTCTGTCGCACATGAAGAATTACTCTGATGGTTGCTGTAATTTGCCCTGCCTAAAAGTACTCATTTAAGGAGTAACTAGAATGTTTATTGCGAGCCTTCTGATTATTGGGACAACTTCAAAAATTCAGTAAGATGGTTTTGTTGTGAAAACTTTAACACTCAAAGTAGATTCTCACAATACTGGATATTGTATCTAAACTGGTTCCTATTTTAAGTTTGTCAAAAAAAGTTGTTAAAGTGCTGGAGAATACTAAGCAATTATGCAGAAATGTAGTAATGTACCAGTGACTTAGCCGTGCACTTTATCCAGCAGACATTCTCTATTTGAAGCCTTTGACCAATCCAGTTCAAAGTGTTGATGAGAACTAACAGATTAGCTAGCTGCTTCCGGTCAAAATCTATATAGATTAAAACCTTTTTAGTAATGTGAGTAAATGAAGTTTATCAAATAACAGTTTCCTGTTTTACTTGTATATCTTGTTTTGATCCAAGCTTATTTAACTCTCACAATCGAAACTAAAGTAGTGCATTGTACCAGATTCTTATGGCATGCACCATATATTCATGTTCACTTGCACATGTTCCAAAATTTCATAACTCATGCTCATATTATTATACTCATATGATAATGTCAAGGTTACCCTAATATCATAGATAATTGAGTTCAAAAGTGTTATACCTGCCTTCCATATTTCACCACTTTAGTGGAAGCAAGTTCTATATTTTAGGAGCTAGATCACTCAATGGTAAATCAAAGATTTCAAGGTAGTAACTTTTTGATCAAGGGAATTTTAAGAAGATGAGATGTTCTTTACTTGGATACCCAACGTTTGAATGGTGAGATCATATTTGTAATTACTCAAAAAGTTAGAAAGCCTTCAGCTTTTTGCCAAATAAAATGCTTGATATAAAAAATTGTCAATTCCCACTTTGATTGCTACAACTTAATGCTTTCTAGACCTCAACAAATGGTGATAGATGAAGGTTGCCAATCATCTATCACACCTGGAATCACAATTGCACAACAACAAAAAGAAGACTACAGAAGCATTCACAAAAGAGCACAATAAAGCTTGAAGTAGCCACACCTTATTCAATCAATTGAAAAACTAAAAATACAAGTGAAGTAGAATTAGTCTAAATCTTTAAGGGCCCTGAAGGTATCTTCCTAGAGGTAGGTTTTATACTACTTGGGCTACCATTGAAACTAAGTAGCTCACAATATACAATAATAGAACAATGTACAATGGTACACAATTAGGGATTAGTGTATGCCAAATTTCCTGCATTATTGACTAGTTGTTAAAGTTTAATGGCCAATTGAAATCTGATTTTTTAAGTTTTTTCTTACAAAGATTATTTTTTAAGCCAAGGTAAGATATAACATGCAATAAGCCCATGTCTTCACAGCTCAATCCCAAATCGTGCTAGCTCTAACACTAGCTATTTTCAACGCCTTTCATATATATATCTAGTGTTTATATATATATATATATATAGATATGTATATATATATATATAGATATATATATATAGATATATAGATATATATATATATATATATATATATATATAGATAGATATATATATATATATATATATATACATACATACATACATACATACATACATATATGTTTATATATATATAGATATATATATATATACATACATACATATATGTTTGTATATATATATATATATATACGTATGTATATATATATATATAAAGATATTTTAGAGGGAGAGTGTAAGGGTGGTGTTAACCTAGTCTACAACCCTATGTCACACCTAGACCCTACTCTTTGTTTATTCATGCATACAATACATTTGCACACACATACAAGCCTATTTTCTTTACTACACATACACAAGCTCACACATGTCCTGATTCAAATCAAGATTCTCCCGCTCTCTCTCTCTCTCTCTCTCTCTCTCTCTCTCTCTCTCTCTCTCTCTCTCTCTCTCTCTCTCTCTCTCTCTCTCTCTCTCTCTCTCTCTCTCTCTCTCTCAGCATTTCAAGATCTCTCTCTCTCTTTCTCTCTCGCATCAGGCGGGTCTCTCTCTCTCTGGATCGCGAGCAGCAGCATGCTGGTCTCTCTCTCACGAGCAGGCAGGTTTCTTTCTCACGATTCATTTCAACCAAAGAAAGGCTCAAATCTTTCCCCTCTGTTTTCGGTTTCAAAAGATTCAGCCTGTTTTGAAATCGACCATTATGTGATCTCTTCCATTGCTTACCTGCGGCTTGCAACTTTATATTTTGGACTGCTGCTATCGGATCTCCGTGAGCCCCCCGAGATGGAAAGAAAAAGCCAGAAGCAACAAGGACCGGCAACACCATAGTATTAACAATGAAGAGAGTATGTCTGCTGAAGGCACTGTTCAAGAATTTCCAAGCCTCAGTGCCCATCGGGAACAAAACCAGATCAACCACTTTCCTTGGAAAGCAAACCTAGGAGAATACCCAGCACTAGGTTCCTCAACACCGACCCTTTTGGTCATTGGGTTGCCCATACAACCCTTTGCCTTTTGGGGCCCCCTGTACCCTTCCCCTTTTGGTCACCCCGAGCTTGCCACTGATTGGTTTGACCTTCAAACTTTATCTTTTTGTTCCATTTGCCCTTGCGTCCCCAAGGTTGCTGACCAGCTGTACCAGCTACCACAACAGGATCCGGGCCTCTTTACCCATTTTCATAATACAAAGCCATCTGGATGGCCCCCGGTGGGTCCATCTGAGTCAATCTTTCTGCTAATACTTCTTTTGCTTTTAGCACCAGCTTAAGAAATTTTCCCAGTGTAATATCCATATTTCTAAACAACATATTCATGATCATTTTCGTTTGTGGTGCTTCAGGTTCCGTCATCTTGAAAGGTTTTTCATGATGGTGCATCATGATTGTGCAACTGTGTATTAACATCTGTTCTTGGATCTGCTTGTGGCGTAGATGGAGAAGGGACTTTGGCTGCTGCTTTAGCGGCTTCTTGGGCTTCTTCTTGCAACTATTTAATCCACTACCTCATATCTTGGTATCTCTTCTTTTCTGCTTTGAGATTTGGATACACGCCTGATGCGGTAAGTATATCTGTAGTTGGTGTAGATTCAGTAGGTACTGGATCAACTAGAACTCCTTTTTGTTTCTGAGCTCTGGTAACAACCATCAAAGGTATAGTTGGTTTAGATTGAACTACTGGTCTTTTCTTGATTGTAATCAAGTTCACAAGAGTAGTAATCGGAGATGGTTTGGGTCTTGTAGCACAATCTTTATAACAATGTCCATAACTATAGTCTCTATAGAATGATATCAAATTCTCTTTGTTCGGACATTCAACAACTCTATGGTTTTCTCCGCATGCAAAACATCCAAGTGGCACTCTGGTCCATTGTCTAGTTGCTTGTTGTTGCGCAACAACACAGATAGCATACTGCTCTGAAGGACTACTCTCGTGATCAATGCTATAGTTCCATTGCTCATTAGCACAATGAGGTTCTGGTTCTATTAGATTAACAGGAGGAGCACTCTGTTCCGTTGGAGCTGGCATAGCTAGTCGTTCTGGAAATGTAAGGGCAAAATTGAAAGGCTTCCGATCAGGACCCTTTGAATAAGTAAGTTCTCAATATTGAAGCTTAGCATACCTTTGTTGGATAATCCGTGGATTGAACGAGCAAAAGGCTACTTCATGTCCCATAGAGTTACACATATGACAAATAGTATTCGTCATTCGTTGGCTCAATGTTGGACATTCATTCATAGTGTGATTGCTCCACAAATTGAACACCAAACATTTTTCCGGCTAGGAAAAGTCTTTGCAAACTTTTCAGGTTCTTTGTTCGCTTTATTATGGAAATCTTCCAAGGCTTTGATCTTTTCATCAAGTTGAGACTGCATCTTTTCTAGTTGCATCTACTACTTTTGACCTAGTTTCTCAAACTCATTGATCATCTTCTCTATAGTAGCATTGATATTCATTGATGCACTGGGTGGTGGATGTTGTCGTGGTTTGCCCTACTGTATAAGGCAATATTCCAACATTTGGTTTGTCATCAGAATCTTCATCCTCCTCATGAATTGCATCAGCCATAACACTTTGTATCGTAGCATATTCAGTATGGCATCTCAGCTCGTGTCTAATCCGTTTGGGTAGTCCTGCTAAAAACCACATAATCAAAGCATCTTCATTGATAGATCGAGATCACACTCAAATTTGAGGTGTTTGACCCGTTCAATATAATCTCTTACTACCTCTCTCTTTTCAATTTTAATTTTACTTTAAAGGAGAAAGAGATCTTCCATAAATTTCTTGGGCTTAAATCTCATAATGAGATATTAACCACTTCCCAATCTTGTCGTTCCGCTTCCTCTTGGCTATAAAACCAATCTTGAGCAGCTCCAGTTAAGGCCATAGTAGGGGATAACTGAAGTTTATCTTGTGGAAAAACTTCACCATAAGTCCTACATGATTCAGAAAAGATCTAGAGAAATATGATGGGATCAGATAACCCATTTGGTTTATCTAGACGAGGAGACCTTCTAACAATAATTGGTGGTGAGTTCATTAGTCCTCCTTCAACCATAATTTCAAATTACGTTAATAAAAAAATGAGATTGGATCTAGATTTTCCAACAAAAATCCTATCTTAGATCAGATCAGATTTGTGAAAACTTTATCACTTGGAAATGATCAGATTTTTGATTTTCAAAAAATAGATCTTGTTCAAGTGATCGACACTAAAAATGAAGAATTTTCAGAATCACTATCAAAATATATCATAATGGTTCAAAAATTCAACAGAGGCTAGATTTGGTAAATCAGAACCTAAAAATAGTATTGGCGAAGGTTCCTTGGACGAAGGTAGACTCGGCGAAGGTTCTTCACTGTTATTTTTGGTAAAAATCACTGACCTGGCTATTCATTAACAAATATGGTAAAATTAACCTTCGCCGATTTTTCAATGGTAAATCTGATTCAAATAAATGTGGTAGAACTGGCGAAGGTTCTTTCTAACAAACATTAGGGTTGTAGCTTGGCGAGAGTAAAAATTGACTTTTTGGAAGATCTTGATAGATCTAATCTTTGCTGAACTCACAAATGGTAAATTATTATATTTAGAATCCTCAAAAAACTCGACGAAGGATATGGCGACGAATCAAGAGTAATACTGGTATTTTTGCAAAAAAGAGACTTTTTTTTTGACAAAAAAATGAAAATATGGAAAAAAAACTAAAAATCATGAATTTTTGGATTTTCAATTTTTTTTAAAAATTTTACGTAACTTAAAAATTCATCAAAAACATTGTCAGTATTTAGGCAATCGAAATAAAAAAAATGATACACTATTCGATTCCTAATCTTATTGAATTAATGTCTTACGAAAATTGTCAGCCATGTCTTCAGATTTGTGTCCTAACTGTCAGAGCACCTTGTGGGTGATAGTTGATTACCATAGAAATACAATACAACTGATTCCTACAAAGACTACATTCAAGATGCTAAAATTGGTAGATGTTTTTTTGTAAAATCAATTTTAGTTCTATCAATCTCCACATGTGATGAAGAGCAATTGGAATCCAAAGTTCAATACTAGCTTGTAAACTATTAGATTGGAGACAACCCATAAGTAGTAGGGACCACCCAAAGTTTAATGGACACACTAATTGGGCAAACCAAGTCACTAAGGATATGCTTCCTACTTTTGTTGCTAAGAAACAAGATTATTGAGAAAAGTATGTTCCAATCTTGGAGTTTGCTTATAACAATAGCAAGCATTCGACCATTGGCATGAGTCCTTTCATGACAATATATGAATTTGAGCCACTAGGTCCAATGTAGGTAAGCTTTGCTAATTAAAATGACAACGACAACTTTGTGTATGATTTGGTTGAGTTGGAAGAGGTGGATCCTTAAGACCATGGACCAAAAATTTATCGCTAAAATGAAAGTGCCTTTTTTTTCTCTAAAATTTGTTGACAATTAGCTTGTGAGCACATCCTCATTGTAGTCTCTTCCTTGCTCAGTAAAAGCCATTTTCTAGAGTGAATTGCCATGAATTTTGTTGGTGATGTGCTTGTGTGGCAATGATAAAGGTTGAACTTGTTGTGGGGCATTTTGGACACAACAAATTTATTGACATAGGTATTTCTAGCTCAAATCTTGTAGTTTTAAGTATAGGATTTGGATCTTTGTGATCTTAAAATCATTTTAGGTCAAAATACTTGTAGATGGTTGATTTTTGAAACCACTTACTGGAATCTTGTAAATATGGATTAGTTAATTGTGATTCTTGTAACAAACAAGAACGTCATAAATACATCTCCAGCTCTTGTTAGTCTGTGTGCATTAGAGCTCAAGATCTATAACATCTCTTGCTCCATTACAATACATGCAATTTATGTAAAACTTATCTATAAAATACATAGTATTTTTTTTTGTCTACGTATCCGCATTTGCTTTTGAAGATACACATGTCACATTTACAATTGTTATCGATAATAGATGTTTCAGTAGACATGACTTGACGCATGAACTCGTTCATGATAGGACAACTTGAAAAAAGATCATTTTTTGATAGTCTTATTGCTTGCAATTTGAATAAATATACGAATGATGATGATAAAGAAGCATTGGAAAGCGTGCCCTGATAGAACATCTTGCACAATTCATTAAGAAGTTTTTTTGAGCGTATACGAATACACTGCTGAAACTCAAGTGCTACCATTTATATCATTAGCTTCGTTTCAGAAAATGTTAAAAACTAAAATACATGGATTCAAGAACATGCGAAATGATCCATTCGAACACGTATATATATTATTACAAGACGTAATGCCCTGTAGCAAAAGACAATATATTAAAAAACGATGATATATATTCGAATTTACGAATTAGAGAAACAATGCATGAAAGAAAAAAAACATCAATGTTTAGAACAAAAGTTTCTAGATTGCCATTGCTTACTGAAGAAAAACAATTCATCACATTAGAAAATGCAATCTTCCCATTTCTATTTCCATTTGGTTACGGTTACTACAATGGAAAAATACGTTATATCGATTATATATAAATGAGAGTTTCTTCATTGTTTTCGCCATTTACACTATATCCACCATACTTACTTATAATGTATTAAATATGACAAGCGATCTTGATAACAACAAAAGTGTCATCTGCTGTTTTGCAAAAAGACATAATCGATTTCGTTAGCAAACATCCAAATGGAACCGCAGAACAAACTTTTTATACCATTGTGAAATTTACTTTGCCACGCGAAATGCCAGGCACACCATCATGGCATGGACGGTATTTTAAAGATTTATTAACGATGGTGACACATTGGGGATTACCAGATTACAAGCGATGAAACAACTGAATTGCGATGGTCAGAAATCCAACAAATAGAAGAAGCAGTAAAAAACTATAATATCAATTTTGATTGGAGAAATTGTCCGATTGAATGTTAGTTGCTTTTTGGTAAGAGATTAGAATTATTTATGAAAGAATTTTTTCTTTCAAAAAGAGCAAGCTTAGGACGAATTAAACATTACATGTTACGATACGAATTTCAAAATCGAGGTTCTGTACATGCCCATATCATGCTATGGGTTAAAAGAAAAGATGTGAAAAAAATTGGAAATGAAATCGTAGTATTCATTCCTACGAAAGTTAATTTAGAAACAAAAAAATTCGAAATTCCATAAGATCCAATTGAAAAACAAATATATGAATAGTCGTATGAAAATAAATCCATTATTGTCGATCATCTTGCACAATCAAAAGTGATAAAAAATGAAGAAAGATCTGTAAATATGGATTTCTATTCGAATAATGTTTTACATCGACTGAATTAGACACAAAAACTGAACGATGGCTATATTTCCGACCTAGATATGAAGATCGTAACGTAGTATCTTACTATCCGATAGTGCTATTGTTATGGCAAGCGCACATGAATTTACAATGGATTACAAACACAGGCTGGTCATATTACCTATTGAAATTGAAGTTAGAGCCAGCAGGGCCATTGAATCTGAATGTAGATGCCGCAAAGAAAATCGGGTTATTTCATGCGAATGAAAATGTATTAAAATTAATGTCTAGCTACATCTTGACAAAACCGATATCATTGTCTGAAATTAGTTTTACGTGCTTACAAATCTCGATTATCAAAAGAAACGAGGTTGTTCAATACATAGATAGATCTTCTTGAGATTTGTGATAATTTTTTTTAAGTTATAACGGTACAATACTATTGCATCCAATTGATATCTACACATATAGACCTGAAGAACTTGAAAACGTGAGTTTCTATGACTATTGGTAACGATTTACTGTGACCATAAAAAAAAACCGTTTTCAAAAAGAAATGTACATCGATCAAGTAGGAAATTATTTGTATAAAAATATTAAAATGATCAAATTCACAACTTATCATCCTACATATCAAACAGAAGGTTTTTTTTTAATGTGTTATTAGAAAGGTGTCAATTTCAAAAAGAACGTGAACTTTTGAGCCCCAACAACAATGCTCGATGGTATTATACATAATGCATATTGCGTGATTTCATTCGAAATGAGAAAGACATTGAGCAGTACATTGAAGATTATTCAAATAAACAAATGCTTCAAAACGAACGACGACAACAAATTGTGAGCATCTTATTGCAACATAAATCATTTTCTCACGAACCGTTATTTTAAGTCATATCTGATCAAGAAAATAACGCTCAAGTATCAATAGGAAATGACATGTTAGGTATTTCGCATGAATTTCAATCATTTGAAAAAATTTCATGAAACTATTTTTATGATTTTGATATCAAATTGATCAGATATTTTTGTGCTATTAGGTACACCAAGAAGTGGAAAAACGCATCTGATTAAATATCTAACATTCTCGCTTAAAAAAATGAACAAATATATTTTATTATGTGCCACAATAGGTGCAGTTGCGTCTAGGCCTAGTAAATGTGCATTAACAGTGCACAACTTGTTTTTGATCCTTGTTAATACTCTATATATATACGAAATCTGATGCCTACTACAGATGTGTGTTACAAAAAAATCTTTAGTGCTGATATTATTATTATCGATGAAATATCTACGATGACTGTCTAAACGTTACAACTTGTCATACACCAAATAAATCAAGTAAAATCAAATCCATATCGCCGACATTTCCAAAATTTCATCATGTTGTTAGTAGGTGATCATGCACAGTTGCCAACGATATGTAAACATAGAATTAATAGTTTGTGTTCGATATGCCACGTCTCCACATCTGTATATTCGAAAATGGCGATTCAGATCCACTTGATTTATTCAATTCGACATGTATCAGATGCTTATATATTTTTCATTTTTAACACGATAAGATTTAGAAAGCTAACATTAGAAGAAATCAATGATACATTGAATAAACAAGTAATTTCAGAAGAAGAAGTTCTCAAAATGATTAGCTTTAACGTGACAATAATATGCACACACAAAATAAATGTCAAAAAATATAACAAATGTGCATTACAAAAAATCTTCGAAAAGGAGCACATCATAGATGTAGCTATCAAAACAAATGCATCAGACAATCTAGAATTAAAATCATGGCTTGAAGACTCGTCATTTTATCAACTAGACCAAATGCAAAGATCATGATTCTTACAAATCTAGACATAACGAATGGAATAGTTAATGGAGCGATCAGAACGATTCAAGACTTCGCACATTCAAAACAAATGATCGAAATAGATTCTATCACGATAACAATCAATGGATCTGACAAAAAAAATGAGGAAATTGAGATACGATTTTAAAATATACTACAAATGTACTTAATGTACTATTTTTTTAACATTATCTGATTGTTTATTGTTTTGGAAATATCATATCCAAAATATTTCATGTCTAATTTTCCAATTCTACTTGAAAGCAGACATCCGATATGGCATTACAAGAACTTTCAGAGGCCCAAAAGATACATTCTAATGAATATTATGAATCATTTTTAATGATTGAATAAAATACCTAGAAAAATAACGCCTTTCACTATTCGAAATTCGAACTTTAATTTTAATAATGATTTTTATGACGAAAATTTTTGCAAGCGTTTTTGAAAATCAAAAGAAGAAACTCAAAAACCGCAAGCTTCAACATTTAAAGATATTGAATTTATTCTACGACACGACAAATGTTTTTGTTAAATGTTTGCAGAATCGATCCGGAACAATACAAAGACGAGTTTCAAAATAGTTACACTATGAGCATGTATATCACAACACAAAAACGTGCGAGAGAAACGTATGTGCACGAACATCACGGAGATCCTGTGGAAGGTAAAAAATCAACTTTATTTTCTTTGATTTATTTTTCATTCTATTTTTTTTTAATTTATTATATTAAACATACGAAAATCATATCATTTTTATGACATATTTCAAATTTCCAAGATTTTTGAAACACTATCATAAATTGTTCTCCATCTCGATCCCGGATTCGATCAAGACAAACAAGACGACGATACAATATTTCGAAGCGCATTCTGACAAATGTTATTATGCAATACGTAACCTATATTTAGCTTCTCTCTCTCTAATTGGATGAGCATGGAACTCCATAGTGCATTGGAGGGGTCCATGGGCCATCTATATGAGGGTTGTAGGGCGCCCATTGGGAGGGGGCGATCTCTCTTGTTTGCTTTGCTTATGCTCTAGTGTTGCTACTAGTGTGTAGAGTGCTTTCTTGTGGTAGTATGCTTGAGGTCTGGATCTTGCTTATGGTATGGGACATAAGTAGGGTTTGGATCTTGAGAATGCTATGGAGTGTTGTGGTATGCTTGTGATTTGTTTATGGTTAGCAAGGGGGTGCTAGATAGGTCTTGCTTGGAGCTTGGATCTAGCTATGGTTGGGTGGTGAATACTTGAGGCCAGCTTGTTATCTATCTGTTTGTTTAAAGAGTAGGGACACAGGTGGAGGAGAGATCCTTGGAGGCTTGCAGATCCTTACTTGCAAGTGGAGGCATCCTAGCTTGGAGCTTGCAGGTTGCTTGGAGGACATTTGGAGGCTCTACCTTGGATTTGGAGGACTTCCTCACCTCTACTTGTAAAAGTGGTAACCCAACATTTGATCTATCAAACCCATCCAATGTGGTACAACCTCTTGAACTTTTATACCAACAAATTCAAGCCACTAATAAGTAGCTTCTTGAAACTAATCAAAGAAACCAAGACTTAGAGTCTAGGTTAGCCAATCAGAAGAAGCATGTAGTTCCACCTCCTATAAAAGTGTTTAAGGGGGACAAGAAAGATAGGAACTTACAAGTGGTAAGTTCTTGGCTAAATGTTTGGAACAAATACTTTGCCATGAACCAATTCCTTGAATCTAAGAAGTTATCCACTGTCACCATGTTCCTTGAAGGAAGAGCCTTAGTTTGGTGGGATGACTTAGTTGCAAAGGGCAATCAACCTTGTACATGGGACGATTTTTGCAAGTTTTTTAAGGATTATTTTCTACTACTTTTAGATGACTATGAACACTTCCAAAAGTTGAGTCATCTAACCATGAATAAAGGTTTGGAACAATTTATTCAAGATTCTCATGAGTACCTGAATCCACTTTATAGTGATATTCCACCTAAGGTACAAATGTTAATGTTTATTGATGGGTTACCAAAAGATTATCAAGTGGATGTTCGTAGGAACCATCCAAAAACCCTAGAAGATGCTATTAGGGCTGCAAAATACTTTGATGACACACTTAAGCCACCTAGGGGTCAACAACCTAATGAGCAGAAAAAAGGTTTTCAATTTAAGAGGGGGGATAGGGAAGCTGTTAGTGAAACACATCCCAATTCCAACAATCTTAAGAAAACCAAGAAAATTTTCAAAAACCATCAAGGTGGCATTGATAACGCTGAAGCTCGTAAGAAGAACCTGTGCTTCAAGTGCAATGACGAGGGTCACATTGCACGAGATTGCGTCAAATAACTAGCTTCTACCTCGGGTAATCTATCTCGAAGTAATGAGATGGATGTATTTTGTCCTTAGTTATTTAGTCTTTGGACCTAATGACTTTAAGTGCATTAAAAGTAAAGAAATTGAACAAGGTAACCGTTAAGAATAGATATCCACTACCGCGGATGGATGACCTAATAGATTATCTTGGTGGTGCTGGGTACTTTACCAAGATAGATATAAGGTCGAGATTCCATCAGATACATATTAAGGCAGAAGATATACCAAAAACCGGGTTTTGAACTCGCTTTGGTCACTACGAATTTTTGGTGTTGCCTTTTGGTTTGACCAATGCACCGACAACTTTCTTTTGTTCAGGCCATATTTGAAAAGATTCATAGTGGTATTCTTAGATGATATCCTAGTGTTCAATAAGACTTTGGTGGAACATAAAGAGCATCTTAGGATTGTCTGGGACATCCTAAGAAGGGAAAAGCTCTTTGCCAAAGAGTCTATGTATGACTTTTTTGTGAAGGAATTGTCCTACTTGGGGCATAAGATTTTCGAACAAGGAGTGGAGATTGAGGCCGATCGTATCCAGAGGGTTATTGATTGGCCTATTCTTACCATAGTTCGGCATATCAAGTCTTTCTTGGGGTTTGTAGGATTTTTCCTTCGGCATATTCCCCAATTTGCTCGATTGGCATTTCCCCTTACCCAGGCCTTGAAAGACTATAAGAAGCTAAGCCGGAGGGCTAAGAGTCCACTAGTGGTGTGGACAGAGGATATGAATAATTGTTTTGAGTTGCTTAAGAAAAGTGTCACTTCGGCACCCATACTAATCATTGGCGATCCTAATAAGGCTTTTGTGGTTAGGACCAATGCCGGTGATTATGCTATTGGAGCTGTTTTGATGCAGGATGGACATCCTATGGCTTATGAAAGAAAGAAACTCAATCATGCTTAATCTAGGTATTGTACCGATGAGAAGGAGCTGTTTGCAATTGTTCATTCCTTGAAAATTTGACGACATTATTTGTATGGAGCCAGATTTGAAATTTTGACAGATCATCAGACTCTTTGATATTTTTGTGATGCTACAGATTCAAAGGGGAGGCAAGCTAGATGGGTTGAGCTTATGCAAATCTTTGACTTTTCTATACGTTATTGTAAAGGCAGTCAAAATATGCTAGCAGATGCTTTAAGTCGGTTACCGGTTATTAATCAACTGTGCTTTACTGTTATAGAACCGGGGTTGTTTCAGTCTCTTCAAGGACTATATGAGTCCAATCAGTACTTTTGGGGGTGGGGTCGATTCAGGTTTGCAAGGTTCCTCGAATTAGGGAAAGACTGAAACAAATTTCCTAATTCAAAACAAGATTTTGTTTCGTAAAGGAAAGGTGTGTGTATCGGAGAATGACATTGTAAGGGCCCAAATATTGCATGAGTGTCATGATAGTCCATGCGTAGGACATCCGGGTATACCAAGAACACTTGACTTAGTTTGAAGGCAATTTTGGTGGCCTAAGATGAAAAGTCAGGTAAAGTCCTATGTACTTAAATGCACTAAGTGCCAGTTAAATAAAGCAGAGAGGCTAAAAGCTAGTGGCCTATTACATCCTTTAGATATTCCTACCGGAAAGTGGGAAAGTATATCTATGGATTTTGTGGTCGGGCTTCCACGTACAGGGAAGGGCCACGATTCGATTTGGGTCATTATTGACAAACTTACGAAGTTTGCTCAATTTATCCCAACGAAAACTTCTGTTAAAGATTCAGAACTAGCTCAACTGTTTGTTGAGAAGCTTTTTCGACTGTAAGGGTTGCCTTACGATATTGTCATTGACCATGACCCAAAATTCACTGGGAATTTTTGGCAAGCAGTATTTGAAAAGTTGGAAACAACTTTAAGTTTGAGTTCTACAGATCATCCGGAATCAGACGGTCAAACGAAAAGGACCAATCAGATGATGGAGGGACGATGGAGGATATGCTTCGAGCATATGTGGGCCATTGGCAGTCTGATTGGGAACAGTACCTTCCATTGGTAGAATTTGCATATAACAGTGCAAAATATTAGTGTTGGCATGAAAAACCTATGGGTGCAAGCCGCAGCTGATTTCCTTGTGGATATGCAAGAAATGTTACAGCTGGCTAAATAAAGCATAAGAAGTGCCCATGACAGGGCAAGATACTATGCTGATCTATTTCGGAAGCACAAGGTATTCATGGTCAATGACTGGGTGTTTTTGAGGGTCCCTAGTCACTCTAGGGGCTGGAAAACTGGTAAGTGTGCAAAGTTGGCGCCTAGGTATTGCGATCCTTTTAAGGTTATCCAAGTGATAAACAAGGTCGCATACAAACTAGACCTTCCAGCTAACATTGGAATTCATCCTATTTTCCATGTTAGTAAGTTGAAACCCTCGTTGGGGGTTGGGAAAACCCTGGTCCCTGTGGAAGATCTAGTGGAGCTTCTCCATGATGAGTCCGCGAGTGGACCACCTAAACCCGAGGTGATTGTTAATAGCTGGCCGGCAGAAAACTCTAAGGAATAGAGTGCTTTGGGATTTTTTAGTCAAGTGGAGGGGCAAATCAGAAGAGGAGGATACCTGGGAAAAGGAAGTTGATCTCCAGAAGAATTTTCCAAATTTTTCCCTACAAGGAAAAATTTAAGTTTAGGGGGAAGGAATGTTACATACCTATGTAACTAGGAGTACTTCAGACACCTAGTAGTCCATTTAGTGTTGGGGGCTAAATGGCAAGGTATCCTTAAAATTAAGGGTATGTGCCCTTGTATAAGGACAGGCAAGTGACTATACCTTAGTTGGAGGTATGGAGTCACGTGACCCTTGGTTAAGGGATACCCTTAGTATTAAGGGTAGGTGTCTTAGATTAAGGTACCAGTGTCCTTGGTTAAGGACAGGTAGGTGTCTATGCCTTGGATGGAGGTATGGAACCTAGAGAGGTATTAGAAAGTCATTGGATGACTATTTTTCTAAACCTTGGGCCTCAACCTTGAACCATATCACTTAATTGGTCTAGGACCAAAGTATATATGCACAACTTGGGCAATGGGACCTAGTAGGAGGGCGCCCTTCTAAAGTGTCCACTGAGTCCCCAACTCCCACAAGAAAGGCATTCAAAGAGTCATAGGTTATGGAAGGAGTCTCTTGACCTTCCATAAGCCTATGGAGGCTCTTGGAGATTCTTTAACTCCCCTAGGCTTCTCTCTCTCTCATTGGATGAGCATGGAACTCTAGAGTGCATTGGAGGGGTCCATGGGCCATCTATATGAAGGTAGTAGGGCATCCATTGGGAGGGGGAGATCTCTCTTGTTTGCTTTGCTTATGCTCTAGTGTTGCTACTAGTGTGTAGAGTGCTTTCTTGTGGTAGTATGCTTGAGGTTTGGATCTGGCTTATGGTATGGGACATAAGTAGGGTTTGGATCTTGAGTATGCTATGGAGTGTTGTGGTATGTTTGTGATTTGTTTATGGTTAGCAAGGGGGTGCTAGATAGGTCTTGCTTGGAGCTTGGATCTAGCTATGGTTGGGTGGTGAATACTTGAGGCCAGCTTGTTATCTATCTTTGTGTTTAAAGAGTAGGGACACAGGTGGAGGAGAGATTCTTGGAGGCTTGCAGATCCTTACTTGCAAGTGAAGGCATCCTAGCTTGGAGTTGGGGAGCATCTTGAAGCTTGTGGGTTGCTTGGAGGACATTTGGAGGATCGACCTTGGATTTGGAGGACTTCCTCACATCTACTTGTAAAAGGAAATGCAAGAAATCAAGAAAACTAGTCAAAATCAAGAAAATTTTTGTTCTTCTTCAAGGCCAAGAACTATGTCCATCACGTCTTGAAGGATCAAGATGGACTCCATTCTTATTTTCCAAATTGAATAGTTCTAAGTGGATAATCTTTCACTTGGTTCCAACAAGGATGAACCCATTGAAGACATTTGAAGTGAAGAAAACTCAAATTATGAACAATAAATGTTGCTACACACTCTCAATAGCAACTATTTGTGAATTAATTCTCACTAGCTACACAAATCTCTCTAAAACAAGATCTAATTCACATCAAATGATGGAGTATAGGCAAAGTTAGGGTCAAACACTCTTATTACGTGTGAAGTACACTAAGAAACCAAATTTGACTCAAATACAATGATATTGCATGAAACAAAATGGCTAAGATCTCAAAACAGTGCCTAGATCACATATAGATGAGATTGGTATGCATACAACTGTGATTTTGGATCAACCAAACAATCTCTTGACCAAACCAAATGTGTCCACCCAGGTCTAGGTGCCCTACCTAACCCTCTTCAAAAGCTTATAACTTCTGATTGGAATGAAACTGATTGCTTCAAAAACTAGACAAAAATAGCTTCAAAACAAGCTATCAAGCAAGATAAATGGATCAAGCATGAGAGAGAACTTCCAAACTGAAATTGGATGTTCCTCACACGTGTTTGAGCACCTGATTCTGTACAGTACCAAGTCAGACCCAATCAATGTCCTTTTGATCTCTTTTGATCCAAAATTGAACAAGATAGCTAGGAAAATGGGCCTTGACAATTTCTAGCTCAAGATTGATGAATAGTTTTCACTTAAATGGATCAAAATGCATGGTGACCTTATGTAGACTCTGATACCATGTTGATTTCACACGTGTGGATTGTCCACAACATGTACTTGTGATCTCCTAAGGTGTGTAGATGCATCAAGATCAAGACTAGATTGAGATTCAAGATTAATCTTAGATCCTATGGCAAAAACAAACCAATCACTTCCAACTCTCACTCACACGTGTGGGAAGTATTCAAAAAATATTCTAAGTAAAAACAAGCTGCTCTCCTTGAGTAGAGAGAGAAAAACCATCATGAGCTGTCGGGTAGAGAGAGAAAGCTAGAAATTCAATGACACTCAAAATCCACACAATCACCAAATCAATTAGATCCAAAATGAGGAGTACAATTATACTAGTAGATCCACGAACTACCACTATGCTTAACTATGATTGGACCACACTTTGTCACCTCTTAATCCTATTGGACCGTTGATCCATGCACCTCTTAATTTTATTGGACTATATTCAAGCACACCTCAAATTCCTATTGGACCTCACATGGTTCCACCTCTAAATCCTATTGGACCTCTTAGAATTCATCAAACAAATGTATTACACTTGTCTACACTCTAATTGGCACAAGTTTAGCCTCTTACTCTATTTTGGCTCAATAGTGGCATTACAAGTGGAAATGCATAATTTGCCATCTATGCCATATTTGTTCCTATCAACATCCTACACCTAGATGCTTGATGTAAAAAACATAAGACCCCTATATCTAACATAGATAATCTTTTTCAATTCTTCACACTCGAGCCTTCCTATGGTGATCAAAATGACTTTAGTATCTCTCTAGGACTAAAAAACAACAGCCTCCTCACTCTCTCTCAATGACTAAGTGATTTCATAAAGATCTATCACCAATTCACATCAAATCTATAATGAAGCAATTGAATTTTACAAGGCAAATCACTCATTACACTCTCACAAACTTGTATGATGCAAAACTTTGAAAATCCTTCTAATATGAAGCAAGTACAAGTACAGCAGCCTCCCACACTTGTGAGAAGTACACCTTGAATCTCAGATCCACATATAGACCTCGAAGCTTGTAGTAATCAAATGGTTAGGCTTGCCCTCTCATTGATTTTAGCACCAATGCTTTCTACAAAATGGAGAGATCTAGCTTATTAACTATGCTTTTAGACTTGGCTCTGATACCATGATAAAAATCAAAAAATGGATCTTAATTAGATCTATTTTAGATCAATAAGAGTGATTGACAACTTGGATGATTGATCTAAATCAAGACTAGCACTTAAAACTAGTTTTCATTGCCAATTACTACACTTCCAAGCAAGAACAATCAAGTTTAATGATCTCACGGCTTCACACGTGTGAAAACCAATGAGTTTGCGGCGGCCTGCTAATAGAGAAAATGATTACTAACAAGTTCCTAAGCATTCACATCAAAAGATCATGCATAAGAGAGTGATAACATCAAGATTTTCTCCCAAACCAATGCTCATCATTATTAGCTTCAAAATGGATCCATCATGGATCAAGTACACAATTGTGGATTTCTCTCGCTAAGCCACTTCTAGCACATGTGAGATAGCTCATTGAGCTTATCCTAATCCATTTAGCTTAGATTCGACTAATTTGTCACATCATCATTGGTGGCTATGTTGACCTTCTATATTCTTACATTTTAGAAGATAAATTTTATAAAATAGGACATTTGGCATTTGTCTCATATGAAAGCTATGTACAATGGATCTGAACTTTCACATGCAATTTCACACGTGTGGAAAGCATGTGGATCCACATAAATATCAAACAATTAGCTAAAACAAGATGAAAATTATCAAATCTAACAGGCATTATACATTGGAAGGCTCTCATCAGAGTTATGAAATATATTTGAGCTACTATGGACCAATGCATCTATTATGGAGTAGTCGACAATGACAAACTCAACATACTTAGTGGTTACTCAAATGCAACTTGGGCAGGAGATGTAGACACTTGTAAATCCATATTTGAATATACATTCTTCCTTGACAATGGTCCAATCTCATGGAACAGTTGTAAGCAAACCTTAAAAGAGAAACTTCCTATTTTTATTAATAAAAGATGGGAAAACCCATCAGAGTACAAGGGAATGCATGTTGAAAGCGTAAAGGCCATAAGGCGAATTGAGATACTGTACAACTATAACAAAGCAACAATCTCGCAGAGTATCTACATAAAGCCTACTGCTTGGTGTAAGTCACTAGTTAAGACAGTTGGAAGTTTAGGTAGTTCAAGAAGCTGTGAAGCAGCCATTCCTGCAACTATGGCACGTCGAAGTATTGCAAGTGCCTGAGTGTGTTGTAAAGTCATAGAAACTCGTTGACGATAATAAGCCGTAATGATAGATAAAGATGAGGCACCACGTCTTTGGAGTTTCACTACAAAACCTGCACAAGATGATAGAAAATCATCAAAATTCTTATGCAGGCACCCATATGTTTCCAAAGCAAAAGGAATAAAGTCTTCTCCATGAGTGCGATGTGAATAATCTTGCTCACCGGCACCTTGAGTAGTTGAAGCACAGCGAAGGAGGTCAGGCCGCGAAGGATCAGCAACAACAACATCCCCAAGCGTGCAAATCCCCTCGCATGAATGAACAAGATCAACTCGATGCCGAGGCGACTGTGAATCAGACACAAGCAAGATGTGGGTATGCTCTCGGACAACATGAAAGCCACACTTATGTGCAATAGATGCCAATACGTCACGAATGGAATCATGAGTCGCAGTGCGCTCTCCGCCAGAAGAGAAAAGCTGGTGGCGAAGATGGGGCGGACAGTATGGCACCACCTAGCCAGAGGAAACAAGCAAGGGATCCGCAACATCATGGTGGGCTTCACGACGCGCGCATGAAGGGGAAACACTAGAAGGATGATCTGAAGGGGAAGCAGGTCCTCTTTTCTCCACGTCGAACAAGAGGATTGAAATCCAGGAGTTGCAAAGAATGAGAAGATTCTTGAGAAACCATATTGATAGGTAAAGATCCAGCCACTACCTCTGAAGATTCCAAAAATTAGTGTGAAGCCTCCTTGTTGGCCAACGAGACCCTGCTACGAATTCTGCAGGCTTTGCTTTTCAGTAGAATGAGTTTTCATAGACTTACGCCAATGACTAGCTGCCCTACAATCTGTCCTGACCTGTTTTTAGCCCTAACTGTTTGCTTGCTTATCCAAATCTAAAAAAATCTAGCTGTGATAGGTCGCCCTACTATCGGAAATCAGCTCCTTGATTACCACTATTGCCGCAAAGCCTTCAATTCTTTCTACTCCTTGGCTTCAACGACCTAGAAATGATAAAGCAACCACACGCTGATATGCTTTATTTTACAGATGAAACATCACCACAACACCTCCTCCATCAGTTTCCAACAGCACTCAGAAAGAAAATTGGCATCCACATCCAGATTCTGCCCTCGCATATCACCCGCCATATCGTTAAAATAAGCATAGTTTCTCCGCAAGGTCGTGACTCGTTTATGCGAAAAGCCGCAGCATAGCTGTTCTTTATCATGTTATTATTATTGGCTCCAATATTCTTTCCACACAAGAATCTGTACTCGAAAGGCAGTAAAGCAACTATGCTCCGACGATTGTCTTATTTGACAATCAAACTGCTATTACTTTATCGGCCAACCCTAGATCTCGTTCTAAGCGTAAACACATTGAAATCAATTATCACTATGTCAAAAGCAAAATTTCAACAAAGAAATAAGCTTGGAGTACTGTCGAATGCAAGACATGATGGCAGATATTTTTATTAAGTCGCTAGGTTGGATGCTATTTTTGAAGACTACAAAAAAATTTTCTATTTCATAAAGCACACTGACGTGCTATCTTTAGATATTGCCAAAGAAAAATAGTTGTTTTACTTAGAACGTCGGCATGCTATGTTTGGAAGCTGCAAAAAATATTCTAAAATAATGTTTTTACTCAAAATTCAAATTTCAATTGTGCCACAATAGTTTTTCTATTTTATAATTCACTTGGCTATAATTTAGTCGACTGGTACCCTAGCCGAGTCAACTCTAACAAAGTGATTGTTGGTAGAGATGTCATTTTTGATGAGGAAAACATTCCAAAAGTGTCTTCAAGTACTATTGATGATGATGTGGATGGATCTAACATTCTTGATGTTGATGTAAAGGATCCTACTTTAGATGGTGATGATTATGGACCTTCATCAAGTCAAAAGCCAAGGAGAACATCAAGGGAAAGACAAATGCCTTCAAGGCTCACATATGATGAAAAGGGTAAGCAAGTTGTTTCTAGAAATTATTTTGCTTTCCTAACCTCTTTTGGTGAACCCACAATTGTAGATGAAGCAAGGAAAGAAGAGGAGTGGATCCAAGCAATGGATCTTGAGTATCAAGCTCTTATGAAGAATGGAACATGGAGATTGGTGGAGTTAGCTAAGGACAAGAAAGGTATTGGATACAAATGGATCGATTGGAAGTAGACATTCAAATTTGCGAGTTTGGAATAAAACCATTCTCAATAAAAAATGCATTTATTTTCCGAAACCAGGCTTTGGGTGACTGTTTCAGCCCATAGAGTGCCTTGTGAATTTTGCATACAAGGTGTTGCCTACTCCTCAGTTCGTATCCTTCTGAATGTGACATAAAAATTTCCTCTTCAATGGTCCCATTGAGAAAAGCGGTTTGGACATCCATTTGATGGACTTCGAGATCTGTTGTAGCTGCAAAGGAGAGTAATAGACAGATCGAAGCATGTTTGACAACCAGGCTGAAGGTCTCAAAATAGTCCTTATCTCGAATCTGGGAATAGTCTTTGCCGACCAGCCTAGCTTTGTATCGATTTAGCCTGCCTTCATCATCATACTTTGCCTTGAATATCCATTTGCATGAAATCAAATTTCTATCCTTTGGTAGCTCAGTGACTGTCCATGTTTGATTGTGAACTTGAAGTGAAGGCCTACTATTTCTAAAGTCTTGACTTAAAAAAAAGAACAAGTTATCATAACACTATTAAATAGAACTTGAAAAAGAACTCAAAAACTTAGGACAAATCACAAAATCATTCATTCAAGAGACTTGCTGAGGGGTCAAGATGAGGACCCCCCCCCCCCCCCCCACGAAGGATTTTTCTTTTCAAATTATGCAAGATCAATTGGCCCAAGGCCAATTACATATACAGTGGTTTGGGAAGATGGATTCTTAGATCTTTACATCAACTAGAAGTTTACAAATTTTGGATCTTAAAGAATATTAAACCAAGAAAAGTGGTTCCTTATGACATGCAAGGACTTACTGATCAAGAAAAGAACATGCATAGGCATTTGACATTAGTATGTATGGCATGCATGAATCCAATTTGACATGCAAGCTTCAATTTCAACATGAAAACTTCAATTTCATACATGCAAGTTCCCAAATCAGACATGCAACTCCTAAATCAGACATGCATGACCAAAAAGTTATGGATGATGTGACATGCAAAGTCATCAAGTCATGGATGGTGTGACATGCAAAGCCATCAAGTCATGGATGGTGTGACATGCATGGCCATCAAGTCATGGATAGTGTGACATGCATGGTCATCAGTCTTATGGATGGTGTGAAAGTTTGAGAGAGAGAGAGAGAGAGAGAGAGAGAGAGAGAGAGAGAGAGAGAGAGAGAGAGAGAGAGAGAGAGAGAGAGAGAGAGAGAGAGAGAGAGAGAGAGATGAAAGAGGTAGGAGAAAGTGAGTGTTTGTGAAAGTGGTTCCAAAAAGTGATTCCAGTCCAAGCTTGATAGTTCCTCCTCAAGCCATAGCTCCAAGCTTTCTTCTAAGCACCTACACACACACAAGCAAGAGCAAGAAGCAAAGAAAAAAATGAATGGGAGATGAATAATGAGGGAGAGAGGCGAGTTATTCCTTTTATAGGAAAAGTGTAGTCTTTAGGAAGTGGCTGAGGTGTCCAGAATAAGTGTGAGAGGTGTGAGGGAGACTCTAGGATAAGTAAAGTGAGAGGGTGAGGTGTATAGGTATGAGAGAGTGTTTATCACTTAGTTAGAGCAAAAGGGGAGGAGTAGGAGGGCGCATTTTCCTAGGTGTCCTATTGCTTTCAAGCCATGTGGAAAAGTAGGTAAGTTACATATTGATAAGGATAGAAGGTAGGTAGCTAACATTCAATGTTAGTGACTTTTAAGTTGAATATTTCTTTGTGTACAACATTGGGATCCACCCAAGTGTTTTTCATGTCATGGGAAAGGCTTTGTATATGTCCATCTTACCTTGCATAATTTTCATCAATTCCTAGGCTCTTTTTTTCTAGGGGTTGCCCATCCCCAATCATAGTGGAGTGTGACACAAAGGGTGATCAGTCCTTTGGTTTCTTCTCTCAGTCTTTATAGACTCGAGTGAGCCTTCTTTATAGACTCGATTGAGCCTTCTTCAGGTACCGTCTTTAAGCTTTAAGAAGCTTCTTTGGATTCTTTCTTCAGGTACGTACCTGCACATACCCTTAGGAAAAGGGTAGAAGCCATACCATCAAATGGTTCATCATTAGATTCTATTTCTAGAACCTGCATATCAAACTGTTAGCATTGCTCTACAGTTGCATTTCTTGTCTTCAGGTAATGATACCTGCACTCATAATTCATCAGTTAGAGTAATAAGCTCTAATATTCAAAATACGTTTCATACAAAAAGAATGGAAGACTGGATAGCCTTTATTTCTTGGTCAATTTGGTCTATACAATTTTACATTCCCTCCGACGCATTAAGCATTGTCCTCAATGGACATTTCTCAAATAAACATTTAAAATTTTTGGATACTCTTGGAAGAATTCTTCTTCCATCCATCTTGCATCCGTAGTAGGATAGTATTGAGGAGGTATAATGTAGAAGTTATCCCTTTTCTTCCAGTTCTTGTCTTGTGCATTAGTATCTGCTTAGGTTGAAGGATTTCTTCGGTTCCTTGAACTTCTGGTGGTTCGGAATCTATAAATCCTTTTGGTTCCGGACCATTGAATTTCTTTAGCAAGCTTACATGGAATTTGTTATGGATTTTCCAAGTAATAGATAAGTCAAGCTCACGTGTAACTTCATTGATTACTTTCTTGACTCTAAAAGGTCCATAATACTTTTGGGCTAGTTTTGGGTAGAGTTTCATGCTGCTCTTCTTTTTCCTGAGTCTTTTCTTTTCAAATTTTAGGAGAACTAGTTCTCCTTCTTCGTAGTTGATTGCCCTCCGATGCATATTTGCACTTTTTTGATGTTTGTGTTGTGCATTTGCAATGGATTGTTGAACCTTTGAAAAGGTGTCTTGATAATCTTGCACAAATTCATCTGAGGCAAATAACTTTGCTTTAGTCCTTAATACAGGAGGCACAATTGGTTTTCCATACATTACTTCAAAAGGCACTTTACCAGTTTGTTTTTTTTTTTTTAATTCTAAATTGAAATCCTTTCTTTCCATGCAAATCATAGGCTTTTAAAAATGGTTCATTTTTTGAATTTCATTTAGAGCTTAAAGAATCAATTTTGATTTCTTTTGAGGCCTTTCACCTTGTCAAGCCAAAAGTCTCCAAGTATAAATCTCATATTGTGACCTTAGGTAAGGGTTTGGCCTCCCGAACACAAAAGTGCTGGACTATTATATTCATTTCTTTTCTCTCTAATCCAATTTTTAATCTACATCCATTCATCTATCTAGTTTCTGCATATTTACTTGCGTTATCACATAGTTTGCAGAAATACACAAGAATCACCAACAAGTGGGTCAACGATGATAACGACAAATAATTATCGAGCGACTATCTTGACAAATATTTGTCGAAGACTAACAAATCATGTTACCACTTGTTTTGAAGCCACAAATCATGTTACCACATGTTACCTAACTTGATAAGTGACAAATCAATATGGCTAAGCGACTAGGCCAAACGGTTGCCATGAACTGTCATTTGGATAAGCCCTTGTGGGCATTCCTAACTAGTATAAAGTTAGAAATCAGAGTTAATCTGATATACATTCTATAAGCTTCAAATGTGATATTGTAATTATTGTACAGTTAGTTAGATTTATTGTATTTGATTGTGACCAAGACGTGACCCATCATTGACTTATTAGTCGTGCACTTGTTCCGTAGCCGACTACTTGGGTTACCTAAGTAGCCACACATAGGAAAATTAGCATGTACAGTGTATTTTTGACGACACTTGCTATACTCAGGGGCATGTCTTGAGTTTTTCAGTCTTTTAGCCCATGTTGGGCCTATTAGTTAGACATGTGCCTATTTTAGTGTGTTGATGCTTGTCAAGCCCACTTATGTTGGGGCTTTTACTATATGTAAAGTTTTCTGTTTGTAATCAATAACTTTTGTTGTGCCATCTTTGAGAGCTTGTGAGGAGTGTCTATAGTGATTGATTGATGGGATTTGCATACTGCACTAGATTCTATCAGAATTTTAACTTGTAAATACTTGATCATTTCTCAAGTTATATAGTCGATTGGTTAATGATTGATCATATACTATTGCTAAAGCGTTGCCAATTACCATAAGTGCATTAGACAAAGATGATCAGTGATTCAAAGTTAGTTTCGAGTATGTGGTTTCATTCATTATTGTCCTTTGCCTTCTATTCATCTGATTTGTACATGCTACCTACTGAATTCAACTTTATAGTCTTATTGCATTCAATTTTATGCTAGAATGAACGTATGCTTCTCTAATCTACTACAATCTAACTATATTCTCTTATAGTTTTGTCTTAGCTATCAAACACTTCCACATAGCAATATTATATGAGTGTATGCTTGTCTATGTAATCAATCTCATAGATTTTGATGATTTCAACGTTAGAATCAAGTAGAATCAAACATGATGCTTGTCATACTAGTTTGGTTCAAATTTAATAGGCATAGTCATGCATTGAAGATAAATGATCATTCCACAAAGCCTGATAGTTTCATATATCGAATGTTTATTTTTTATTTGGCATTCTTGTCTTTTTTCAACATGGTATCAGATCCATTATCAAATACCTAACATTTACTAGAGCATTTATATTGATTCCAATCAGAGCGTTACATGGTATTAATGTCCTAATATTATCAGATACTATTTTTTATTCTTAGGTCATCAATATACCATTTTGATTATTGATAGACTAACTTCTAAATGGATTTGCAAAGTAAAGTTGGTCTTACTCTTGACAAGCTAAATAAATCCAATTATCATTTGCGGAGATTTAAGATGACCACCATGCTAAGTGCTAATGATTTTTGGGATGTTGTCACAAGTATCAAATTAAAACTTGAAGATGACATAGCTGACTCCAAATGGAGAAACCAATGATCATAAAGCTTTTGCGCTAATTATTCTCAATATATCAAATACCTAGATCAGTACGTATCTGAAACTCAAACTTTGAAAGAAGTATGGGACATCCTGAGTGCACTATATGATGTGAGAGGTGTGACTTCCAAGTTGCATCTCAGAAGGAGATTCTTCTCTCTCAAGATGTCTAATGGTGATTCAGTACAAAATCACATAAACCAGTTCAAGTATTTCTTGCAGCAGGTGGCAGCTGTCGGATAGATGATCAAGAAAAAATCATGACATTGCTATTGAGCCTGTCTTCTACATATGAAAATTGCTTAATGATCATATCGACACACTTAGATGTAACTCTTTTTAGAGTAATCGCTATGTTGCTGCAGGAGGATAATCGAAAAAGTGGAGACAGTTCTTCAAATTTAGTATGGCACACTCTATATGTAAAAAAAGGCTCTAAATGTCATAATAAAAAAGGCTCAAAAGAATTTGTATCGAATCAAAAGCCGACACAAAATCAAGAACAATTATTGAGTCCACAGTCGAAGAAGAAGATGTTCTATAAGTATGGCAAACTCACTAATGAAGGAGATTAAATCATCCACATGGGGTGAATAGCTCACTCACTAGGGAGAGTCATCCACATGGAGAGCATAGGAGTTTGTCAATTTTAGAAGCTAGAAACAATATGAAGCTTGAATGGATACAAACTTTTCAACACATAAAAAGCTTGTTTTGATAAATCACATCAAAAAATATAAATCTCTAGTATAAATGACCTGTAAATGGCTCAATATCACAAAAATCCAACTACAACACAAGTTAGAGAAGATTTGATCAAAAACAAATGTAGACAAAAGCAAAAAATCATGCTAGATTGATGCAAAAATCTATTTTTGGCAAACTTTTCATTTTTGGCTGCCTCCAAGCTCTGATACCATGTCAAAAACTAAGATCTAAAATGATCCTAAATATAGATAGGCACAATAGAAGATGTACAAAAATCAATCTTACATTTGTAGATAATTCTACACATAGAATTGACAATTTGATCAAGATCTACTCAACATAACTTGATAGAATTGAAAGCAGATTATAAAATAAATGGATTTGAATTAATTTTCTGTAAACATGCCTTAAAATAACAACAAACCATTTATTACCACTCTCCAATAGAGATAGATCAATCTTACAACAAGTATTCTACTCATAATAGAAGAGAACCACAAATAATGAGCTAGTCTTGATTCCAAAGCTTCCAAAATGGAGTTCTGCATTCTCGAAGACCAACTTGATATTTATAGTAGAGAATGATGTTTTTCTCTCCTCCAAATAGACGAGTTTATCTGACCTTATCAACAACGAGCCCTAAAATAGTCATATTGGCCAAAATTGCCAAACTAAAGCTAAAAGTAAACTTTTAATGACTAAGTGGCCAAATAACTTGGAATCCGCTCTATAAATAGTCAAATGTACTGGATTTACACATGGTAACCAACCATGTACAATTTATTTTCATATTTGGTTTTATATATACCCAAATTGCCAACCTATGTAGAAAACTAGTTGACATTTTTCACAGTTTGTACTAGACTAGACATAGCTTTTGTAGTCAGTTGTTTAAGCCAGTACATGGCTAATATGGTTATTACACATTGGAAGGCTCTCATTAGAGTTATGATATGTATTTGAGCTAAGACCAATGCATATGCAATGGAGTAGTCGACAATGATAAACTCAACATACTTAGTGGTTACTTAGATGCAACTTGGGCAGGAGATGGAGAAACTCATAGATCCACATTTGGATTTACATTTTTTTTTTCTTACAAATGGTCCAATCTCATGGAACAATCATAATCAAACCTCAATAGCTCTTTCATCTTCTGAATAAGTGGATATCGATGCCTCTCAAGCGGCAAAGGAAGCAGTGTGGTTGAGAGATCTACTATTGGATGTTTGTGTGAAACAATATGCTCCAAAAATTTTCTTATGTGATAATCAAAGTGCTATTGCTTTATTGGCCAACCCAAGAATTCATTTTAGGAGACATTGAAATCAAGTATCACTATAATTCACAAGCAAAGGAATCTTGGAGTATCGTGTCTACGAAACGCAATACATGATGGCAGACATAGCAATATTATATCAGTTTATGTTTTTCTATGTAATCAATCTCATAGATTTTGATGATTTCAAAGTTAGAATCAAGTAGAATCAAACATGACACTTGTTATAATAGTGTGGTTTGAATTTGATAGACATAGTCATGTATTAAAGAGAAAAGATTATTTTGCAGAGCCCGATAGTTGCATATATCGAATGCTTATTTTCTATCTACCACTCTTTCTTTCTTTTTTTTTTTCCAGCAAAAAGATCACCCAAGCTAATGATTTCTCGTAAAGGAATCTCTTGAAGTTCACCCCAAAGAGACACATAGTTCTTTTCAATATCCCAAGAAGACATTGACCAACTCAATAACGATTTATTCACAAATATATTACTTAAATTTACTAGGGGCTATCATTTCCTTAGATTCCTCAACATATGTTGCCAAAATGAAACTCACTATTTATGAAAAGAAAAAAACAAGAGAAACCTCATTTATTATTGATATTGAACAATGTGATCGACCTCCACATAATACTAGAGATAAACCAATGGAAGCTAGAGAACCAAAATTTATCACATGTACATAGTCTTGAAATTACACTCAAATACCACACACATGCCATTGTGATTCCATTTTAAGTTCTGGTTGACCTTGACGAGTGCCTTGTAGTGGTAGATATTAATATTAAACTTTTAAATTGATTATAAATTCTTTTTCCTTGGGTGAATTCTTAGATTACAAGCTAGAAAAGAACTCTTCCTTAAATATTTCCACACTCAGTCCTTTAGAAAGATGAGTGCCATAATCTTTGTAGGCCTCACTATCGAGAAGGCAAGATCTCTAGTTTGGGATCACAATATAGATCAGGACTACAAGCTAAAGATAACAATGATTCAGAGGGTGTGTTTCTTTGACAAGGAACATACTCGCTTTCACAATGGGTGATGATTGCAATAATCTTGAGTTGAAGTGCATGTGTATCCAAGAGACATGCCTACCTTTTAATGAGAAGAATCTAGCTCATATCTCACAAAGTATGACAACTATTTTCAGTTGGTGGCCTTTCGTTCTGGATAGATAAATATAAAACTTCAATTTGTTCTTCTTCTTTTGTTATTTTTTGTATTTTTTACTTTTTTTATTTAGTTTTTTTAAAGAAATTTTCCTAGTTGAGTACTCATTGTAGTTGCTTCTTTATTTCAAGTTTGGGATTTAGTTAACAAAAAAAATTTTATGAATGGGAGAACTTTAAAAATAAAAAGACAAGTTGTGAATGGTGTATCAACATCAAACAAAAAATCCACTCAACTTGCACTTAGTCCAATTCTTGAAGACATGGGAATATCATAGTGAAAAAATATGCAATGAATTTTTCTCAAGAGACCATGATAACAGTTTTGTCTAGGATTAGGACCAAATGAGAATCATGTTACTCTCATTTGCAAAGAGCCTCAACCGCCTGCTAGTGGAATTGCAAGTGATGAGGGCGATTAGTAGAGGTGGTGGAGCAAAAATATAATATCAATACAGAGGTGGCTACTGGAGAAGTAGTTATTGCCCTAGTAGATACAAGCACTCAAATGCTGCTACTGATTTGAATGACTTAGTAAAAATTTTTTTTAATTGAAATATATTTTTTGGAAAAATTTATACATATGTATCTAACTCTTTTAAGAAATGAATGTCCTTGTTGCAAATTTTATATTCTTTTTCTCTTGATAATAGATCTAAACATTTTTGTAGTATTTAAGCTGATTGGTGTTGTATATTATTTAAAGAGTGAGTCTTATTTAAATTTTACAAATTTTTGAAATATATTGAAGTCTTTTAAATTGAATATGTCTAAATAGCTTGTACTTTTATGTTTTAAATTTGCCTCTCTAAAAAATTATTATTCATAGCAACAAATGCATAAATTTAATTTTTGTATTTCTCAGTGATTTAATTGTAAAAAGTTTAGAACATCTCACATCACTCATTCCAAATTTTAAGATATTTGAAAATTGCAACATTTTAAAAATAAATAATTGATTCTTTTTATTCAAGATTCAAAATTTGAGGTGAATTACCAAAAAATGGTAGGGCTTTGAAAAAATGGCTCTCTCCAAAAATTTCACATTATAATAATAGTTTACTACATGTTTGTCTATGTAGAAATGACAAAACAGAAACACTATATAATTTCATGCAGAAATGCATATACATACAAGATAGTAGCAAAAATGAATCACATTTGTTGCTCTCTACTACTCTAAATAAAATCCTTTCCAAAATTTAAAAAAATGAGATATTTTCTAGGCATTTTACTCATCGGCCTATATAAAAAATTCACCATTTCTAAACTTGATGTTGAAAATTCACTTCTCACTTGTCAATTTTTTATTGTAAATAAAGATCAATCATGAGTACAATGTTCATGATCTGATTTCACACGTGTGAAAGAAAGTACTTTTCATATTTGTAAATATCTACTTTGATTTTGTATCAATCAAGTCAAGTGTGAACATGATATGACTAGTTTTTAGTCAAGTTGACTAGTCACCTAGAAGTTAGCTTATCCTTGCATGTGCATGAGTAAATGCTCCCACATGGCAAGTGGATGTTCACACATGTGTATAGAGTTCTAGAAGATAAGAGTTGACCATCTTTCTTAGATCCTATTTTGTAGGGAATATTCCTATATTCTAGGAGACTAGCTCTTTGGATTTTAGCCATATTCTAGAAGGTCAACTTTGGATAAGAATCAAGGATGGATCAAATGGATAGATCTGAGTGATGTGGCACTCTTCACACGTGTGAAGACCTGCTGGACTGTATGAGACTCGTGGATGTACTTGATCCATAAAAGGATCATCATTTTGCTAATTAGATTGATGAGACTTTTGCATTCTACACTTTTATGAGATTTCTAGTCAATAGAATTGTGATTTTATTGAATGATTGCTATCAAGAACCTATGTACTTGTTGTTTTAGGTTCAGGCCATACAGTGGACAGTACTCCACATGTGTGAGGCCGCTCTCACTTGTTTATGAAGATTTGATCCATTGCTCTTCCTTAAATCTAAGTGTAGTGAATCTAGGTCAAGATCGAAAGTGTAGAACTTGATAGATCCATTGATTAAGCAACCAATAACTCTCTATGATTGTTAAGTACAATCATTAATGTCCTAAACCTGAAATTTTATCATGGTATCAGAGCTGAGTAAGAGAGTGAACATTTGATTCATAAAACTTGCAAAGATCATTGGCAAAATTTGTTTTTGGCCAATACTAGTGAGGGCGAGTTAATCTAGAGTGATAGCTTGTTTCTATTTGGATCAAATCGACTTGGAGGCTGTGTATGTACTTTTCACACGTGTGAAATCGTACAACAACTTTCATTTCAAGTCACCTTGTGTTTTTTGGTCCTAAAATCTCAATTCTAGTCCAAATTTAGTGCTTTTTGAAGCATCGTATTGATCTAGATTCAATCTAGCTAATGCCTATGACCAAATAGAGTTTTGGATCATTGAAGCATTTCTTTTTGGAGTTTAAAATCAGATCTAAGAGGCTGATTTGTTCAGATCCTTAGTTGAAGTGAAACCTCTAAGAATAGTGTAAAGCACAATTTTTTTGGTGAGAATGAAAGCTACAAATTTTTGTCAGGATCTAATTGTGTATCGTTCAAGCTTGTGTGCTAGTTTGATAGACAAGGCTATAGGCAATCTTGTGAGCTTTAGGCCTTTCATAGATCTTTAAAATTCATAAATCTTTGTGATTTTAGAAGAGCATTCATTCTACAATGTCATCTATGGGTGGTTATTTGTTGGAATCAAGTGAGAGACTCACTTCCACAAATTATTCCATTTGGAAAGTGAGGATGGAATCACTCCTAGTGATCCATGACCTCTTTGACATAGTTCTAGGAGTTGAGGAAGAGCCTCAAGCTGCCCAAGAACAAACCAAATATAGGAAGAGAGCAAGATTAGCTCTACATTGCATAAAGTTGAATGTATGCAATGACCTTTTGAAGGAGGTGTCTTCTTGTGCCTCATCAAAAGAGGCTTGGGATTCATTAAAGAGTATCTATGAATCCAATAACACTTCAAGAATCCTCATGCTAAGGAATCAAGTCTTTCAAAGCATGAAAGAAAGTGGAGAGAGTGGACAAGAGTATGTCCTTAGGATCAAATCTCTTAACAAGGAATTGAGTGCTATAGGAGAAAAGGTCCAAGACCAAGAGCTAGTACAAATCATATTGAATGGCCTAGGTGATGAATTCACCAACTTGGTCCAATCATTTTCTATTCAAGACACTCTTCCATCCATTGAAAAGTTGCACAATGTTTTTGTGGCCGAGGAGAGTAGACTCCTACACCTCAAGACAAGAATGGGAGGCATGTCACTTAATGGAGGAGATGAGAAAGCAAATTTTACATCCAAAGGCAAGAAGAAACAACATCCATTCAAGAAGAATCAAGGCAAGGAGGCCGAGATGAAGAATGGAGGATCAACTTCCAAAGGCAAAATGAAGAACAAGGCAAAGCTCAAGTGTTTCTTTTGTGAGAAGAAATAGTGGATGTTCACACGTGTGTATAGAGTTCTAGAAGATAAGAGCTGACCATTTTCCTTAGATACTATTTTGTAGAGAATATTCCTATATTCTAAGAGACTAGCTCTTTGGATTTTAGCCATATTCTAGAAGGTCAACTTTGGATAAGGATCAAGGATGGATCAAATGGATAGATCTGAGTGATGTGGCACTCTTCACACGTGTGAAGACCTGCTGGACTGTACCAGACTCGTGGATGTACTTGATCCATAAAAGGATCATCATTTGGCTAATGAGATTGATGAGACTTTTGCACTCTACACTTTTGTGGGATTTCTAGTCAATAGAATTGTGAGTTTATTGAATGATTGCTATCAAGAACCTATGTACTTGTTGTTTCAGGTGCAAGCCGTACAGTGGACAGTACTCCACACGTATGAGGCCACTCTCACTTGTTTATGAAGATTTGATCCATTGCTCTTGCTTAAATCTAAGTGTAGTGAATCTAGATCAAGATCTAAAGTGTAGAACTTGATAGATCCATTGATTAAGCAACCAATAACTCTCTATGATTGTTAAGTACAATCATTAATGTCCTAAAACTGAAATTTTATTACTTGATACATAAGGAAGTCCATTTTCACATCAAATATATAATAATCTAGTTTTGACACATACATCCCTAGCTATTCTCCAACAATGGGTTTGATGCACACTTTTGTGCACAAATGTGCTAAAAACCTGAGCGATTTAAAATCTCCATTAAAATAAATGCTCATGATGAATACTTTTACAATTTCATGAATCAAATCATTAATAAAATTCGATCAATAAACACCAAATTGATTTGTAATATGATATTAAGCTAAGAAGTCAACATCCATAATCATAAATTAATATCAAATCCAAGATAGTATGGAAATTTGTGCGCACATTTGTTGTACATCTTGGAGATTGAAAATATTGCAACATGAAAGTATTGAATATGCAAATCTTTAACTTTCAAATAATCATTATGATCCCTTATTGCTAATGTGACCAAGCTAATAAATTCAACTATATTCTTTCACTCTCACCTCATTCAAAAGTTGCATCAAAGTTTGTATGCTAAGGGAATAAGAAAGATGTCAATCATAATGGCACACTTCTTATGAATCTGGAATATCTAAATCCAACATTAGGCAAGAGGAGTTTGTGGTGTCATCACTACAAAGATCTTATTTTATTTCCAACATCTAGAAAACCCAAAATAGTGCAATTATGCACACAAATAGTGCAATTATGGCAATAGTACACAAATTTATTGTCTTGATATGAATCAAGTGATGAAAGTACTAACATGAAACACTTTCACACACAATGTAATCTACTTGAAGCATCTACTTTACTTTGCCTGGATCAAATTTGGGAGCATGTTTTATTCGTTGTCAAGATTTACTCAAAATCAGTAATCCACTTCAAAAGCCGCAAGGT
Source organism: Diphasiastrum complanatum (assembly GCA_029204225.1). NCBI lineage: Eukaryota > Viridiplantae > Streptophyta > Lycopodiopsida > Lycopodiales > Lycopodiaceae > Diphasiastrum > Diphasiastrum complanatum. Next base: position 51,102 of record MU833173.1, read on the forward strand.
GAAGTAGAATTGCCAGTAATTAGAGTACAATTGCTGTAACCAGTTTGGCAACTCCCTATCATTTCACAATTACAACCTACGTTACTTCCTCCAACATCGCAGTTTACTGTAGTCCCAGCTGGGCATAGTGGTCCGTGTGAACAAGCTGTATATCATTATTTAGCAATATCAGAATCTAAAAGTAAATCCCCTTTTATTTCACAAAACATCAGAACATAAAAGTGCGTCTAATCGCTTAGATGCAGATGTGACATGAACACACATTCAGACAAAATAGATATTGCATTAATTTTACTCACGAGTTATCTGTAGCTTCCGGTTGTTTCGATCGTGCCCCATGGATACTTTCTGCTTGTCATAACAAGCAAACAAAAATCAAAATCTGCATAACTAAATTCTGTAACACAAAGTCGAAAACACTATCTATGTGAAATTGTGATGCGATTGTTTCAGAACATTAGTGAGTTAGGAGGAGGTTAAAGATAAGCAGTTCATCATGTGGTTGTCTCTACCAATTAGAATTGTGCAAGGTAGTAGATTCAAATTTATGTGATGTTCGTATACAACTATAATTGATTTTTGTACACAATGGAATCGCAAAAAGTCTTACCTTACTACCATGTTCCAAATCGAGAGTAGCAGTTGAGAAGCTAGTCCATACTGTAAAATCGTACAAATAAACACACTAAAACTTTGTTTGAAAATAGTCGGAAAAAGTCACGTCTTAAGGTTTATGGTAGGCACCTAGACATCCTACAGCTAGATGTAATGGCAGATCAAGAAATTTAACAAGTACAAATTGTAACTTAGCTATTAGATGTAGCATTCTTTTTTACCTGAAACTAACAAAAGCAACACAAGTAGAAAAGCTTCCCTTTGAGCTTTTACGTAGCTTTCCATTGTTGTTGTACACAAGCTATTCAGAATCGCCCCAACTTGATCTGACAGTGCAGTTGTATAGCAATATCAAATAAAGAGATGAAAAGACTTATATCAATCCAAGAGAGGCAAACGATGTGACTGAAGGAGGACAATTGTTCGTAATAAGGAATGTGATCAACCAAATAATGTGATGCTTATTCAATTTGAGCACAAATTTATTGTAGATCTGGTAGCAAGATAGATTCCAAAATATAGACTAGGTACCTGGTTCACTGTCATGCTATAGAGTAGTATAGACTTTCTCTCCTCTCCCATAACATAAGGACTCCAAAAATGAGGACATAGATAGATTCAGACTTCGAAGCAAAGCAACAGAGTGTAGATTGTGATGTAGTAGTGGAAGTATCATCCATATATTCTCTCAAGTGTCCTTCCATATATTATCTTCAAGCTTCCTCCCTTCTTGAATCCTTCCTTTCTTGGTTTACTCATTTGAGTTAATTGAAGCATGTCAACAATTGTCTCGTTGCTTTGAGAAGTAAGCTCTCTTTTTAATTCGTTTGGAAGAAAAGCGAAAGAAACCTAAGCTCAAGGTTCTTTCAATGTTGCTATGTTTGGGAAAGTAGACAAAGTATAGGAATGGAACTGGCATCCTTCTTTGAAAATCGGTTTCATTAAAAAGTTAGAGGAAGTTGACTTTAAAAAAAACGGCAACCTTTTCAAAATGCAGGAAATTCTCTAGTTGCCGTTATCATATGGAGGAAATTTGTGTGAGGTAGGTAAATCCTTATAAAAGGTAAGTTACATATGTTTATAAAACTAAGATTACATATGTTTATTGAGTTATTAAGAATTTATTAGTATAAATTTTTATTATTTGTTGGCAAAGAATTTGAGATGTAGGATCTAGAAGACAAAAAATTTCAAAAATTGATCACTTTAAAAAATGCAAGAAATTGGAGGGAAACCCCAAAGTGGTTTCCTGAACATTGGGTTTGTTTTGCTTCCACACATATGGACGTGCTATGATTCACAATATGATTCGATGATGATCATCTCATTTGGCACATGCCCATGGGTGCGTGTGCCAACAAGAAACAGTTCTATGTGTGCACCTGCATGGCAAAGATTCTTACAATTTTGAGGATGAAATTATTCCTCACCAGACTTGGATATCGGAAGGCCCCACCAACATCCAATGGTGTACTAATCAAAAAGTGGGATGGGTGAGGGTGGGGCCCTACTTGTATACTTGGCAATGGTGAAAGATACCCTCCTTATTTTTGGAGGAAGCTAAATGCCAACTCATGCAAAATGTACACATTGCAGGGGTGCATAGATGACAAAATAGATACAATCCGAAATACATATAAACTCCTTCTTGGCACACCCTGGCTACAGATGGCAGGCGTTGTCCAAGATTGGAAGCGTAGCAAACTCACCTTTGGCAATAACGACACGAGTCACTGTTGACTCAATTGGCCATGTAAAGTTTGCTAAAGTTTATGACGATTGGTCATCAACAACTTATGATGAATCAGATAGTGTCTCGATCCAACCGAAAGTGCAGGCCTAATCTTTCATCCCTTATCCTTCTAGTTGAGAGTCCTAGGCTTGGCATTTGCAAGTTGCAATGCATGTCAAAGGCCTTTCCGCGCTTCAAATAAAGACAAATTTGATCGCAAAGTTTCAAGTGAAAGACAAACCAAAAAATCATGTTTCTAACCTTAAAGTTGAATTTTAAAAGTTTGTCAAAATTTGAGAGTTTTTCTTTCTAAAGTACATGGAAGTGTGTTTACCAAAAGGTAAATCTTATTTTGTTATATAATGTCAAAGGTAGCCTTCAAATATACACGTTGCACAAAACTAAAAAAAAAAACATTTCAATTTTGGAAAGTTCATGGGCATGCATGTCAAATTCCAATGCCTATCAAAGGCTTAATCGTCCTAAATTTTGCAAAGTGTCAAGAGATTGGCAAACTAGAAAATCATCTTTTTGCTTGAAAGGTACATTCTAAAAGTTAAATTTTATACTTTGTCAAAAGTTTAAAGTTTTTCTCTTACAAAAACATAGGATTGTGTTAAAAAATAAGCAAATCATTTTTGGTGCTAGATTTTGAAAGACTACTACTTCAATGTACATGCCCCATGAAAGTTAGGATCAAAATAAGTCTTTCAATCTGAAAGTTCATACGCTTGCACATCATATATGAAGCCTGTTAAGATGCTCAGTTATAGTGCTCCACATTGTGAGACTAATGTTTTCTAGGCATGCACTTGGCCTTAGACACCTACTAAAGCTGGGATACAACTCCATATAAATTTTCAAATAATATCATGAGTGGATAAGTTTCTTAGAACTATAGGTTAAACTTGATAGTGCTCACTCTTTTGTAAGTTTTAAAAATTCTAGGTTATACAATTGTCTATCTATGCTTCATCTTATTGTGGCATCACAAGGGGACATGCCTATAATTTATATTATATGCCATACAATGACTACTATCTAGTTTGTGTTTATTCAAACATGTTGGAGATTGTGTTTGAGCATGGGGGCCATTATCATGTATAATATTCAACACTACTTACTTGTTGGTAATTTCATTGGTCGTAATTTTATTGCATCACTCATGGAGGGGATCTAGAAGTACGATTTTAAGAAAGAATGTGAATTTTTTCCAATAGTTGTAAATCTTCAAAATATTCTTGCAATCATGGATTATGCTTACAAATGTTTGGGATTTTAATAATTTCCTGATATTTTTCCAATACGGTGACTCAAGAGAGCTCACTAAAAGATTTCATAATATACATTCAATTTGTCTTTAGTTAGACTAAAAGTAGAATTACTGTGCTATTGTACTGTGGGTCCAGTCAGCTGATTAGGACTAATTGGCCTCATGACCAATCAACTGATTAGGACCAACTGGCCTCATGATGAGGCAAGTCGACGAGACACGCATCCCGTCAATGGCAACTTGGGCCATGCATGAGTTGCCAAAGTAGAAGCTATATTTATAGTGATTTTGGTTTTGAGAAATACAGTTCCTATGTGAGTTTGGTGTGAGAGAGTGTTTTCTGAGTGTCGTAATGTGTGTGATGATTTGTGATTTTGTTCGGAGCAGATTTTAACTTGGTATTAGAGCTCGACATGGATTGTACCAAGTATAGAGTTGTTGTTGAAGAGAGCTTCGGTTAAAATTGGTTTTCAACAGGACATTTATTTGGGAGAGAAGAAGGAGAAGAAACCTGAAGTCATCGAAGACTGGCTCGTTAAGTGGAGCAATTACTTCAACCTGCACGGAGTTCCAGATCAGAAGAAAATTGAAAGTGTCGTGTTGTTTTTACGTGGCAAAGCGTCATTGTGGTGGCGAGATTTACCAGTGAAGCCAACTACCTGGTGCTTTTGTGGAAGTTTTTAAAAAGTTTTCGTGATAGCGGATGACGTTGACTACTACCTGAAATTTGTGAACTGAAAAATGGATACTAAAAGCTTAGACTCTTATATCCAGAAATTCATGGACCTTTGGAACAGGGTGCCATCATTCGATGCAAAGTTGGCTCTATGGCAGTTGTCCTAGGTTTGCCAACCGACTATTAAAACAAATGTAGGCAAAATGTGCTTCAAAGCCTCGAGGACGTGTTTCGAATTTTGAAAGCATATGATTCCACAGTGGTGGCATCCCAAAAGCAATTTGCGCAAATTCCAACCACCTTAAAACCAAGAAGAGAAAGAAGCATTGTCCAGACCAAGTAAAATATTTTGACAAATTGGATCAAGCAGCATCAGAACCCAAGAAACTAAAGAGAAAGAGATTCAGAAAATCTATGTCCTAGGAAAAGGCTAAAAAGAGAACTTATGTTTTGTTTGTAAAAGGATGAAGTTTTGTCTAGAAAGAAAGAAAATGTCGGCTCATAGGATCGAGATCCCAGGAGGTAATAGTAAGACTTTGGAAATTAACCTGACAGATTGTGAGTGCGAATGTTCTTTCAGTACTGTTTCTTTCTTGCCTAATGAATTTTTTCGTTTAATTGGCACAATTAAAGATCAAGAAGTGAGTATTCTATTGGACAATGCATGACTATCCAGGATTGGGTGATTGTTTAGGTGACTAGAAAATGAGATCACATGTATTTTCTATATATTTGTTTTTTTGTGTATTCGTTATTTATGTTTAATTTTTTGTTCCAGAAGTTGGAACACAAATTGCATTTGATTTACTATTCCAAATCTACATGCAAATGCTAAAATTTTGATTATGCAATCTAATAGCTACCGCTTAGGCTGATCTAATGATCCAAAAATCGGCCAAATCCAGTATGTGAAATCAAAAATCGGAATTGATCAAGTTTATAGACCTATATAGGGTTTTGATCTACAAAAGCAAAAAATTCGATTTTGGTGTAGAATCCCCTCTAGCATGCTCTAGCCTTGATATCTTCACCAAATCATCGATAGATCTGATTTTCTCCTTCATGACCTAAAACACAAGCTCTGATACCATGTGAAGGATTTCAGATCATTTATGATCCAACCCATGTCCCTAATCTTTGGTTACAAAAGAAGACAATCCTACCAATCCGAGTAAAAAATTCACCATCTACACACAAAATGAGATGCAAACTCTAATAGAACTTGATCAAACATGAATCAAATGATAATGTACTATTGCTGTCTGAACAAAACCAGCAAGCTACTGTATTTCACATGTGTGGATCCAAAAATAGCAAATATAGATCATTCTACACATAGAATTGCAAGCAATCACAAGTATAGTGCACCAATGGATAGTAAAACCCAAGAGAACCATGTATAAACATGAAATAAGATAGAGAAGAGAGAAGATCACTCTTTCCATGAATTACATTCTTTTATAGAAGGTTTGGCCACTTGCTTTCCTCCAAAATGCTAACCCTACTATTTTTGGGTCTAGATTCAAAGCACCCAACATTTAAACTTGAATCTACTCAAACTCGCCTTCTAACTTTACCACACTTTCAAAAAGTGTTTATTCAAATGACATTTAGACTAATGAACTTTGAAAAGTCAATCTCTAAGTCTAAAAACAAAGTTGGCCTCAAAATGCCAAATATGGAAATATAGCAAATATGATCAAACTAGTTGAATCTTTCACATGTTTTGCATGAGAGTTGTTTATCTCTTGAGCGTGTGAGAAATCGCCTATCTTGGCAAATCTAGCTATGTCAAATATTGTAAATTATGTACATAGTGGGTCCCACATGTGTGAGGCCATGGAGCCACGTGGGAAACCTACCCTAGTGTAAATATAGAGAGTAGGTCAACTCAATTTGGTGGTGATTCCTACTTTATAGGATCTAAATCCTAGATTTGTGGTGGAGATTGACCAACTAGCCACCTACTTGGCATGACTCTAGGAATGAGGCTAGGTAGGCAAATTAGGGCAAGTATTACATGCTAGAAATTCACCTAAATTTACAAAGGAAGAGGCTTTTCTATGTAGTGAGCTCTCCATAGTAAACATTTAGAATATTTTTGAGAGCTTATTGGGAATCTCAAGCTATTCCACAATTTGTATTGAGTTTTTATGATCCAAATGCAATCAAAGTGTTAGTACTTCCATTCTCTGTTTGTAGGCCATACTTTAGGCTGTGGTTCACATGTGTGAACTCGGATTTCCACATTTGATCAAAGCTTATAATTGTTCTTGATTGTTAAGTGCAAAATTCTAATCTAGATCAATTCTTGTGTCTAGTTTTTGCAATAGTTTGATTAGCAAGCATCCAATCACTCTTGGTGATCTTGTGTAGATCCATTTACGGTCCTAAAGTACTGAAATTTAACAGAGCGGTTGTTGAGAGTGTTGTGAGAAATTTTTGTTAGAATTTCAGATCCAAAACACACTTGATGGATCAATTGGATCTTGGCTAAATTTGGATGCACATCTAGAATCATTCAAATTGGAAGTGGTGTTTCCCTAATCACTCACATAAGGGGTAGTGTGGGCCCTTTCCCTGCTGGAGATCTTCTAATGGGACCAATCCCTCGACGGAAAATCTGCCCACACTAGTGTGTCTGCCAAGAGTCAAAAACTGTTAAGGGAATGTTGCTTGGAAGATAATTGTCCACTGACCCGGATATACTCCAATACAAAATCTATTTGCAGCCTTGTTGACCATAATTGAATGTTTGACATCGTTGGGTCTCCACCTGCCACGACGGGTGTGATGTCCAGTCAGAGTCGACGAGTTAAGCCGAGTTGAATTGTGGGTGTCGAATCAAGTGAACTTGAGTATGCTTCATAGGATAGTAGACGTATAAAGACGGTTAGTTGGGTTGGGTCAATTATAATTTTTCTTTTTATATTTTTCTGATGGGCCACCCGCCGCAGTGGGTGGAGACCCATCAGAACAACAGAACATCGTGTCGGGTCCGGTCTTGTCGGGGTCAGGTGGAATGGAGAAGAGATCGAGATCAGACTTGAAGAAAAAAAATTCAGATGGGTCACCCGCCGGAGACCCGAGTCAGAACACTCTTTTTTTCACATTTTTACTATGGTCTCCACCCTGAAGCGGGGGGTCGAGACACATCAGATTTTGTTTTGAATTTTTTTCTCCTGAATGTATGTAGAAAAAATGAAAACTCTTGTATGTAGAAAATTGAAAACTCTGATGGGTCTTGATCTGCCATGGTGTGTGAAGACCCATCTAAAGTTAAAAGGATCTGCAACCTCCGAGGTGCAGTGGATACTCAGGTTGCGTTCACTTCCAATAGTACTTACACAATCAAATCATGCAAGCTAAAATCTTTCATCTACAAATCTACGTGCAATGCTAAAGAATCCCAATCGGTTCTTGCTACTAACCACTTCTAAAACGTTAGAAAACAAACAAGATGCTCAATTTAATCTATAGATCAATAGAACTGAAAGCAAGAAACAAGAAACTAATTACTAAACAACATATTGAAAGTCCAAGGATCAAGGAAACACTCATTTCTTGATTTTTAGGACATAGCCCAAGAACATCAAGAACTGAGATGTCAAGGACGTGCAAGATCTACACCATCAATCTCAGCCTGTTTACTTTACTTGAATCTGAAACTACAATTAAAACATACAATAAAAAATCTATTCCACTCTAATCCACATTGCATAAATGAAAGAAAGCAGAAAAATTAATCTAATCCACAACTAATCCACAACCACATTCAAAGAAATGGAAATGCATGCTCATAATAGAATCACTCAAGGAAGCTATCATGAACATGGAGAGCTTCAAGAATGGCCAAAAAACTCGTGGAAGATCTTCTTTATTCATACAAGAGTAAATGACATTACATGTAAAGCTCCCTCACAAGCTGCCCATGTGGAGCCTAAGTTGCAATTCCACTATTTTACAAATTCCAAGTGGAAATAAGCTCTGTCCACTAGAGGTCACCATCAAATGGTGGCTCACTCTAATTTATTTAGAGTTGTCTACTTGCATTGATTACATGGCCTAGAAATACTACAAGCTCCTACATGGTCATTCCTTCTTTGGGATCATTCTTTGGGATTCACCATGAGGCTCACATGACTTAAACTGAATTCCTAGCTGGTATTTCTCAGCTCTCATGCTCAGCTCTCATCTTCATCCTTTCTCTTCCTTTTGAGACCTCCTCGATCTCGGGTGAGAGTGCTCTTTATAATAGCTCAGCTCGGCATCTTGGGAATTCCTTGGAATATGCCAAATCACTCCCCCCTAATATGTTGTAGGACCCACTGCAACACATGAGGATGACGTTGTCCGCTTGGCATCTAAAAAAGCGTGGATCTTTAGTCGCTTTCGTAAAACCAAGTGCTTATTCGCCGCAAATTTTTTTCACAAAGTTTGGGATTTCTCAATGGCCCTTTACATTCTAGCCGGCTTGAGAACCTCTTGCGAGTCCTACTCGCCTCGTCATCTCGTGGTCGATTTCCGCTCACTCATCTTTCTTCCCAGGGATTCAAATACTTGGAAGAGCAACTTGCTTATGAAAGGTAGCGGCTCCAGGTAATCCCACACTTTCTCAATGAACCGAGCTCCTGCTAAACTTCCACCATCGTGACGTATCGGGAGGACATGAAGGTCACTCTATAATAAGCCGAGCCATCATTTGGCGGTCATCTTCGG